>JAXQQM020092349.1:0-104030 GCA_034641835.2 Pinus albicaulis
AAAACTTAGGTAAAGGGAAAAACATGAAATTTCAACAAAATGAAGGGTCCTTGTTATTTGAGTTAAGAAAAATAATGGGGGGTTTTTGTTTACTATAACATTTTCTGACATCCTCCTGAATGGAGCATGTGTCCTGTAGTTAGAGCCAACTATTACTGATAATTTCAATAGGGGTTCCTATAGCCATTTTTCCCTTTAGGAAGCACCATTATAACACCAATGAGTGAAAATCAAAGCCTTGTAGGCCTTGCGATCTTATGCATTGTCGTATTTTAGGCTTGCAACTATCATACACCGTTAACAATCCTCTTAGAATATGCTCTTAGGTATTCTTTTTTAGTATACTATTGGAAGGCTTAAGATTAATCTACATAGGCACATGGTCTAGAGAAGCCATTGGTATCATGGGTTAGTGCACCTTTTATGGCCAATGAAATCCATGTATTTAGTGCACCTATGTCTTATCCACATGGTTATGTGGCTTAGAGTCTATGTGCATTCTTTGACCTTAGTATATCATGCATTTTCTGGTTCTCAGCTTGGCAGTCTCATACTTCACAACATTTCGTGTTTCCTAAAGTAGTTCATGAATCCCAATGCTTAGGATATTAGGGATGAAAAGTGAACAAAAGCCAATATTTCTCCACACAATGAGTATCTTTCATGCCACATTCAAATTTTTTTAAGATTTGAAGGAATCAAGGACATTTCCATTAGAGTATGGTCATTCCTTCCTTTGTTACAAATGTGGGTTGTAGAAATTCAAAGCCCACTTTGATTAACAATTTTCACATATAACTCCATTCATTTAATGTGAAATCCAAGCATGATTAAACACTAAAATCTTGAAATGAAATTTATTTTTGAAAATACAAATTAGGAGATTTCACTACTGCTGGAAATAAATACATAGAAAATTATAATAGCCATACACATAAAATGACATAGTGATTTTTGGTCAATGTGACCCTAGAAAAACCCCCTAAAAATCTTGGGGAAAAACAGATTGAGAGCTCTTTTTTATTTCAGAAAACCGTTACAGAGAAAATGAAATACACAGGAAATATTCCAACATTTACAAAAAGAAAAGTTATCTCGATTTTCATGAAAAACTCCACCTCGAAAATCATGCCACACGAAAACTAGTTCAAACAGAAAAAATACAAAATAAATGTTGTACAGACTAGCTCAGGAAATGTACCTAGAAAACAGTGTACATCTTGTAAAGACTGTATGTAAAATTACGACGGGTTTTTTTCTCCTTAAAAATTGTGCCCAGATCTGCCTCGATTTTTGTGCCTTCAACCTGTGCCTCAGTTAGCATGCCCAAAATTCTCCTTTGGATGCATGCCAAACTTATGGTATTCTTCTTCTCTTCCTCCCTGCTCAGAAATTTCTCCTTTGCTCTATCTTGCTTTCTCTCAAATGCTCATGAAAAAATAACGTGATCTTTTCCTCTTCTTATCTCCTTTTACCCTAACCTAAGTGACTTTTGAGTGATCCCTAGATCCAATGGTTGAGAAAGCTTTAGATGAAGGGCTAAAAATAAATGTGCATTATTTTAATTTTTTCTATTTAATCACTCACCCGCTTAGATAAAGACCCACTTAGCCTTTTATTTCCATAGTCACTTTTCACTTTCTAATTCTTCATTGACTTTAATAAATCACTTTAAAATTAGAATGTAACTTTATCACTTATAAAGTCACTTTTAAATTAGACTGACTTTACCACTTATAAAATCACTTTTAGAAGAAGAGGTACAATAGAGTGGACACTTTTCCCTAGGAAAAATATCAAAGCCATGGGGAACCACTTGTCCTTAGTACCCAAAATTTAACACTCCCTTATACCGAATAAATTGTTCCTCACCATTCCCATATTGTCTCTGAAGTAGACATGTTTGCCCCTTGGTAAGGCTTTGGTGAAGATGTCTGCTACCTGCTCATTGGTGGAGATGTACTCAAGCTTAACTACTCCCTTTTGGGCATAGTCTCAAATGAAGTGATACTTGATCCCAATATGTTTTGACCTATCATGAAAAATGAGATTCTCCGTGAGTCTTATGCAACTTTGATTATCGCAGTGAATCACATAAGGTCTCAATGCCTGACCAAATAAACCAAACAACATCTTGTGAAGCCATATGGCCTCATAGCTAGCCAAAATAGAAGCCATATACTGTGCCTCAGTTGAGCTCAATGAAACTAACTCTTGTTTCTGACTGAACCATACAAAATGGCTGAACCCAACCAAAATCAACACCCTAAAGTGCTCTTCCTGTCGGAAACACATCTTGCCCAATCTGAGTTTGTGTATCCTGCCAATCTCACTCCATCACCCTATCTATAGTCCAGACCATAATCCACTATACCTTGGAATTAATGAAGAATGTGTTTTTCAGCTACCCAGTGCACTCTCCTGAGCTCACACATGGAATGACTCATAGTGTTAAAAACAAAACATATATCTGGTCAAGTGTTGACCAAATACATCAATGATCCAATCAACTGCCTGTATAGTGTAGGATCCACCAACTCAGAATCGAAAGCATAAAACTTCTTCTAGTTAGTGATCATAGGTGTAGACATGGGTTTGCAGTCCTCCATGTGAAATCTGCTAATAATATCCACTTTGTACTTCCCCTGTCCCATGAAGATATGCCCCTAATCCTGCCACACCTCCAATCCTAGAAAATAATGCATCAAGAAGATATCTTTCATCTCAAACTCTAAAGAAATATCTCTCTTGCAGCCCTCAATGAGTCCCTCTGCTCTAGTGATGAGAAAGTCATCAAAATAAAACACCAAATGAAAGGCTCCTCACCTACCACAATGAAGTGTAGGTTCGGATCAACTTCACTCTTGGTGAAACACAATTGCTGCAAGTATGCATCAATATTAGAGTACCAAGCTCTAGGAGCTTGCTTCATGCCATAAAGTGTCTTTTTCAACCTGCATACATGGGTCTCTCGCCCATGCACCTCAAAGCCCTACGGCTACTCAATATAAAATTCCTCCTGAATGAAGCCATGGATAAGGGTAGTCTTCATAGATTTTCCAACCAATCTCTGCTGCAATCGATATAATGGAGTGAATAGATGTATACCGAGCTATGGGATAAAATATCTCCTCATAGTCAACTCCCTCTACCTGTGAGAACCCTCTCGCCACAAACCGAGCCTTGAACTTCTTTATGTTGCCATCTGCAACATGCTTTATCTTGTATATCCATCTAGAAGTAACAACTGATTTACCTTCAACCCTAGGCACTACCTCAAAAACATTGTTATCTATAATAGAAGAATACTCCTCCATCATGGACTCTCTCCAAACCTTCTGGCTAGCTGCCTCCTCATAACTAGAAGGCTCAGTATCAACAATGCTTGTTACTAATTCCATGTAACTATAGAACCACTCAGGTGGTCTACTCTCTCTGACCTGTCTCTTTGGTCTAGAAACTGATGTGGCGTCACGCTAGGTATCTTGAAGCCACTTGGGATTCCTCTTCCCTGAAACTACTTCTTCCACTGGAGTGAAATAATCCTCATCATTATCAGAAGCATGAACTCTTGAAGGCCTATAACCTAACCCCATACATGTACCTGTGCCTATAGAACTTGATGTACCATGTGAGCTATCAATCAATTGAATATCATGTGACTAGTTATGCAGACTACTATGTAAGCTACCCGAAGATCCACTCACCTGACTTTGAGAGCCATTTATCACTAATGGACTTGTAACTATAATATATGTACTTCTCAATCCCTGACCTCCTGCAATATGTGCACTGGATCCCTGTGACTGACTCAATTGTTGCTGAGGGTCTAGTGACTCTACATACTGTAACTCCCATGACCTCCTGAAATATCTCTCCTCCTCGAACTTTACATCCCTTCTGACAACCACTTTCCTCTTTGAAGGAATGTAAATCTGGTAGGATTTTGAGGTCTCTCTATAACCCACAAAGATGCCCTTTTTTGCAGTAGGTCCTAGCTTGGTATTGATCTCCTTGGGGACATAAGAATATGTAAGGAACCCCAAGATACAAAATTTCCCAACATCAGGTTTCTTCCTTGAGAAATCCTCCTCAGGAGTCACATTCCCCAGGGCACGATGTGGAATCTTGTTCTGTAAGTAAACAATAGTGTTGAACTCCTCTGCCCACAAAAATAAAGGTAACCCCTGATCGTGAAGCATGGATTTGGTAGCCACTACAATGGATTTTTACTTCCTCTATGAAACCCCATACTCCTGGGGATTTTAACGAACCGTGAAATCCCTCTTAATGCATGCCTCAGTACAAAGATCCACAAACTCACCAAGAGTATACTCACCTCCATTGTCTGATCTTAGTACCTTGATCTTCCTCCCCGTCTCCGTTTCCACGAGAGCTTTGAACTCTCGAAACTTCTTGAATACCTCGCCCTTGTTCTTCAAGAAATAGATCCAGGTCTTCCTGGAGTGGTCATCAATGAATAAGATATAAAACTCAAAGCCACTAAAGAACACATCAGACATCCGACCACTCACATCGAAATGAATCAAGTCAAGGATACCTGTCGTTCTGCTGTCAATGTTGGGAAAAGGTGCTTTTGAAAACTTCTGCATAACACATCCTCTTCATAAGTCAAGGTGATCATAACTGAAATTTGTCACACCAATGGTTATCTCCCACAATATCCTCAAGGCCCCATGATACATGTGACCCATCCTGCGATGCCAGATCTCACACAACTCTGAACTGCTAGAACTGTTGTCAGTCTTGTCCCTGGAACTGCTACTCAATGGCATCAGTGGCTGGAATGAGAACTTGTACACCTTAGCATGGCACACTCTAATAATTATAGCTAAAGTAGTTGGAGTTCCCTTAGGATATATGAGAAAATGTCCATTTATGAACAACACCTCATACCCTATGTTCTCAAGTGCTAAGATGGATATCAAGTTCTTCTTCATTCCAGGCACATATAAAACATTTGACACTTTCAAGGGAGGTTTGGGTTCCCTATCAAATGTTAATGTTCCAACACCAACTGCTCTAACAATGATGTCATCAAAAAGTGCTACCTAAATATCATTATCACTCTCTGATAGCTCTCATAAGTACTCCTTGATTGTTGTCATATGGAGAGAAGGGTCACTATCAACATACCAAACACTAGAAGATGCTCTACTAGTAGAGGTGAGTGCATACTCCCTCTGAACCTGCATGGCAGGTGATACTGAAGTGGACGACTCACAAGCTATGAATCCAAACTTTCTATCAAAACTCTCTGAGAAGTCCTCTATCTCTGCAGAAGCTGCCATGGTTGTCTCTTTCCCTTTCTTATTTTTCTTCTCTGGACACACAACAACATAGTGTCTGAACTTTTGACAATTCCAACATTTGACTTTGAAATAGTCATTATCTTTTCTCTTTTTTTTTTTCCTTTACCTTTTCCTTTGCCTCCACTGGTGGAAGCTCCCTTCTTTGATTTTCCTTTCTTGCCTCTTTCCAACAATGCCATTTTCATCTTCATCCCCCTGTTTGGCTACCCCTAGATGGTTCTTCCTAATATCATTATGAATGAAATCATCCCACAACCTTTCCCATTGGGGAAGTTTCTCTCGTGTGACAATACCATCTACAAAAATCTCCCAAGTCTTGGGAAGACCATGCAAAGCTATCCTCACCAACGCAGTGGGTGCAATTGTCTCTCCTACGGGTGCCAACTAATCTCTCATTGAAGTGATATTGGTGAGGTATGTTATAGCACTGCCCATCTTATCCATTCGTATGGACTTTAGTTTCTCCTTCAAGACCATATTATGGTTCTCATTTGAGCTCTGGTAAATCTCAATCAAGGCAGTCCACATTTCATGTGCACAAGTCTTTCCTCTCACATGAGGAATGACATGATCTTTGGCTCCATCCGAAATTAGTATTTTGGCCTTAGCATTCTTTTTCATGAACTCTGCTAACTGTGTTGCATCAACAAGAACTACTACTGGGTGCTGGGCGATATGTACCATAATGCCCCAGACCTATGCTTCCTCAAAGATGCATTGGATTCTCTCATTCCATGCACTATAGTTACTCTTCATATCTAACCTGTCTTCAACCCTCAATCCCAAAGTCATGATTCAATGTCCTATAAAACTGAAATTTCAAATCTGGGTAAAATCAACCTATCACACTCTACAATAAATGTTTTCTGTGTAAAAATCACTTTGCCATAAATGTTTTCTGAGCCTAGATTTGCCTCGATTTTTTATCCTTCAACCTGCAGCTGTTTCTCCTCAAAATATATGTTGCCACCCTCCTTGGAATGCTTGCCAATATTTTTTGTATAGTTCCTATGTAAATGCCTTGGTTAGCATGCCCAAAATTGTCCTTGGGATGTGTGCCAAACTCGTGTTGTTCTTCTTCTCTTCATCCCTGCTCATAAATTTCTCCTTTGATCTCTCTTGCTTTCTCTCAAATGCTCATGAATGAATAATGTGATATTTTTCTGTTCTTCTCTCCTTTTACCCTAACCTAAATGACTTTTGAGTGATCCCTAAATACAATAGCTGAGAAAGATTTAGATCAAAGGCTAAAAATAAATGTGCATTATTTTCACTTTTTCTATTTAATCACTCACCCACTTAAATATCAAACCACTTAGCCTTTTATTTCCATGGTCACTTTTCACTTTCTAATTCTTCATTGACTTTAATAAAGTCACTTTCAAATTAGAACATAAATTTATCACTTATAAAGTCACATTTTAACTAGACTGACTTTACCACTTATAAAGTCACTTTTAGAAGAAGAGGTACAATAGAGTGGACACTTTTCCCTATGCAAAAGATCAAAGCCATGGGGAACCACTTGTCCTTGGTACCCAAAATTTAACATGGGTTTATTTGCGCATACTAGGGTCCATACTTGTCCAAATGAGACATGTTATACAACAAAATTCCTCTAAAAAATTATTCCAACAAAGGATACATGTGAACCAATTCCCAAATTCTACAAGTTGTTGGAGATCTAGTACTTGGATCGTTAAGTTTAGACAACAACCGACAAACTTGATCTCTATTGTGCCATTCAAGTGGTTGAGTATAACAGTTGGTGTTAAGTCAATGCTTAAAAATTCCTATTACTTAGATAAAGTTTTCAAGAAAAAATGGGGAAGTAATTGCAAGCAAAGGAAAATGGACCAAGTCGTCCACCTAAAGATAGTCATTTTACCATTTCAAGGGAATTTTGAACATGTAAAGTGAACTCCAGGTAAACATTGAACATCAGAAGAGAAGGGTACAACCATTGAAAATTTAAGGGAGCCTCCGAGCCTCCTTTCAAGCAAATCCACTCAATTTTAGACAAATAAATCCTCTTTCAAGAAATTTTGGCTCCCGTCAAGCTAGTTTTTAGGTGTTTGAGTCAATTCAAACACCTCTTGAGGGAAGTATCTCAATAAAACAAATACTTTCCATGGTTAAAACATAATATTTAGGTTGTGGATGAATATTTTAACCATTATTTTGGTGGAAGCTTTGGAACTAGTCGTTAGAAATAAAATTATGTAATTCTAGCCCCTTATCCCAATCTTGTGTTGTGAATGATGAGATCATCATGACATAATATAGAATTTATTTTTAGTGTAACTATTTGTCATGTGGATTGATTCCTCTATTCTTAAGCATATATAAATTTTTCTTCATAAGACTTTAAGAGGTTGTTCCAAATTACAAAAATCTTATGGATTGATCCGTTAATGGGATACCTAGTCACATGAAAGAAGAAGAAGAAGTCACTAGTATTTAGTTTCTCTACATTGAATTAGAGATATCAAATATTATTGTTGGAATAACCCTTATAAATGGTTTCTTATTCAATGATGATATCTCTCCTAACGCCATAGTTGATCAATTGGCTATAGGTATTTCATGAGGAAATCACTCCTACATGAAATTTGGCATCAAAACATCATCTTAAACTAGAGTTAAGGCGATTAGAATTTCAACTCTAAACTCTCATCTTGGTCCAAGATACAATGCACATCAAGAAGGGGTTGTGATCACAATATGACACCAAAATATAAAACCTACAAGGGCTAAGGTAAGCCTCACCTCACCAAAAAATATTTTATAATGCATTTTTTTTCCATATTTATATTTATATAATAAAAAATATAAAGAATCACAAATATGAAAATACCAAAAACATTTCAATAGCTTGAGCTTAAATTCTATTTTTAGCTAGTTTTATCACTTGATTTATGCTTGAACCTTATCCGTTTAACCAACCAAAAATATACATTGTTTGTAGTGTAATCTAGATAAAAATGTAGGGGAAGTTTAACACTTTTACTACTTTGCAATACAATTTACAACAATAGATTTGAGTTTGGGTCTAAAAGATATAAATACTTGTAAACCTTTATTTGATTTTTTTACTTTCTAGCAAAAATTCTCACTTACTTGAAGTAAATTATCACTTTTTAGCTCACTAGAAATATTATTTTTTTTTAGAAAAGAAAAATATGGATTTTGACTTATTAGGTTTTTTATCCCTTTAGTGAGTAACATTTTTGATATTAGAATATGATTCTCACTCCTCACTTATTTCTATTCTTAGGTTGTTTTTATTTATATACATTCCTTTTTCTATCACTTCCACTCTTAAATCTCACTTCAAAATAGTATGTATAGGCTTGTGGTTGCTCCCAAGAGGCTTTAATTTATTTTTTTCTTCAATTTTATTTATATATGTATTTTTTAAGGTGGAAAGTTATTTTGTTACTTTTTAATGCTTATTTACCATAGTTAGAGTGTCATATTTCTTACTTATATGTATTCCTTATAGTCAAGCTTTCATCATTAGATTAGAAAAATGTTTAAAGTGATTTCTATATTACATTATCTAAGAGGCACTAGAAGATGTTAGTCTATCAATTCATGTTGGAGACTCCTTTGTGTAGGGAATTATACATGGATTTGTGGAAGTAAGCCCTAAGACATAGATATTTATGCGTAGGTGATAATGGATACTTTTTCTATTTGGTGCCACTTTGGCATGTTGTGAGAGCCTTCAAAAGAATTGTCAATTTTGGTTGTAACAAGACCCATTAGGCCCAGAATTGGATCAAATAGAACTATATTGAACGACTACTGCGCCTATTGACTGTTGCTCCTATTGGACTGCTGCTACTAAAGAAACAGTTTGGCGGAGATGTCGATGATGCTGTTTGGCACGAAGATATTGTACAAAGAATTATTGTTTGAGAAAAGACTGTTCAAAACCGATGTGGGTACTAATTGGAGACTGGCTATTCCCAAGAAGGTTGCTGAGGAATATATTCTCAAATACTTCACACATGATCAGTTGACACAAGTGAAAAATGAGGGTATGCTCTTCCCTATCATTAATTTGGACGAAAGAATAGAACACAAGTTAGTGTTAAAACAACAAGCCACTACGAAGACTTATGTGCTTTTAGGTGGATGGATGGATTTTGTGAGGCTGCAGGGCCTTAAAACTGGTGATATTCTCCAATTTTGGTGGCATAATGTGCAGAGAAAATTTCTTATTTCTTGCACCAAAAACACCATTGATGAACCACCTATGATACAATAGTTAGTTTGATTGGGAATGGAGTCTGAAATAATGGACCAGCTAAGAATGACTTTTTGCTAGAGAAGATGGGAATTTTGTTAGAGAAAATGGGAAATAAATAAAATCAGTCTTATTGAATGGAGTTTACAAAGTTTAATTTAGATAGAATCTAAGATATCAAAAATCAATTTCATGTGGTATATAACTTTTCTTGAACCTTGAATCAAATGCAAATAGACCTGTGCCCTGTGTATGGATTGAGTATATAACCTTGAATATATATATATATATATATATATATATATATATATATATATATTTTATATATAATTTTTTCTTTGTTTATATATGATAGAGTTCACAATAACTCTATATATATGATGTGACTGATGGAGCTTGTAAAGTTGAAAATACTATCTAAAT
This sequence comes from Pinus albicaulis, assembly GCA_034641835.2. Lineage (NCBI taxonomy): Eukaryota > Viridiplantae > Streptophyta > Pinopsida > Pinales > Pinaceae > Pinus > Pinus albicaulis. The sequence goes on from JAXQQM020092349.1 coordinate 10,012, forward strand.
ATTAATTATATATATATATATATACACACACACACAAAATTGAAACCAATTAAAATATTAATTGGACTTGTATAAATTTTCTCATAAACAACAATTTCGTGATATGCTAGTGAAATAAATAACTTTTATATATTAATGAATTATGTATTAAAATAAAAAAATAGAAAATAGAGTTGTTTGCCGATTACACTACTAACTCGTAAGCCGTTAATAATTAAAAAAAAAAACTTAAATAACAAAAAATAAGATTTTTCTTCAATATATTATAGAGATTCAATTCATAAAAAATATTAAAATTTATTAAATAATTATAAGATTTTGAAAATATTGGTATTTACGTTTTCATGAATATCATATCTCTTCTTTTCTAAATTGTTTTCTAACTTGTTCCTGATATAGAAATTAGAAAAAAATATATGTAAAGTTGTAGACTTTACACTTCACTATATCACAACTTTGAAGGCATAATTTTGTGTAATTTTCTTGTTGGTTACTAATTGGCAAACAAGTTAAAATCCTTGTCTAGAAACTACAAGGCACGGACTAATTGGCAAATAGGTCAAAATCCTTGTCAAGAAATTACAAGGCATGGATTTGGGGTGTCCTTGCACGATGAAAATTGTGTTACTGGTATATGTTCTTTTTATTTGGTGTTAAAATTAAATAATTTAAAATAATAATTTTTATTTGGTACTAAAATTAAATTACTTAAAATAATATTTCAGGGCTTTTGTAAACATTATGTTTGAATATGTTTTGCATTTAACTTATGTTTTCTCTAATTGATCAAGAGATGAAATTGCTCCTAAAATTGATTAAGCAGTGATGAATTAAGGGTTTAGATATATAATAGGGCCTCGGGTTTTTTATTATCAAAAAATATTATGTGATTTTGATGCCAAAATTAATTTTATTATTACTAAAAAATGTTATGTAATTTTGATTTCAAAATAATAAATTAATTATATATTAATTGATTCAATTATTGATGTTGTGGTTGGTTCAATTATATTAAGGTTTAATATTAGGTTATGTTCTTACTACACAATAATTATTAATTTATATGATATAGATTTATAGAGATATATCAATTACACTTATTAATGAATTTGTACTAATATAAAAAAATTATATAACAAAGTCATTTTTTATTGTGTTAATAAAATAAGTTAATAATGTGTTAATAAAATAAATAATATTTTATACTCATGAGATATATATTAAAATGAAAAATATAGTTGTTTGATCATTGATAATACTTAAACAATTACTAATTTTTTAAGAGAGCAAATAAAAAACTAATAAAAGTTTTCTTAATTGTATTATAACATTACCTTTAACAAGAAATAAAAAATGTATTAAATCATTATGAAATTTGAAAACATTAAAAAAAATAAAATTTAGTATTTTTTAATTAACTTCTTATATTACATCTATTTACCCATCTTTTTTAAAGAAACATTAGTAGAGTTTATATTAAAATCTCGGCTAGCAGACAACACTTACTAGACAAATGAGTTACAACATGTTGTCCTTCATGTGAGTCCCTTTGAATAGCTTTGACTAATAACACATTTACAAAGAAAATAAGAAAACAACCTCCACCCAATAAGAGTAGGGAGGGAAAAGTTCCATAACTTAGTCTTCTATTTCTTTTAGGAGGGTAAGAGTATATTTTAGTAAATATCTTGCATAAGAAAATGCACATTTAGAAAGATTTTATTAATTACTAAAATATATGTCACAACTTACTAGAAGATATGTCACAACTTGACCTATCACTATAGTAGTTATTTCTACTATGCTTTTTTTTTGCTTCTTTTTACCAACACTCTGCCCATAAGATTCAAGACCATACTTATTTCTACTATGATATTTTTCACTTGTTATTACCAATGGATAGAAATGCTACTTTTTTAGCACATATAAATAAGAGGGGGTAGAAGAGGAAAACTTATTCTTGGTCACCTTCCCAACTTCTTCATCTTTTCATGAAAGAGATACAATTGGGAAAACATTCCCATGGTAGGATTTTTACTTTGGGGAATGTTTGGAATATGTTTGTTTGGTTGTTCGCTTGGGCCTCAAAATTCTCATGTTCTTCCTCTTAACCATTAAAGCCTTCAAAGCTATTTTTGTAAAAAATATAATGGTTTTTTTTGTAAGTTAGGCTAAACAATATTTAAATCATAAAAGAAACTTTACAGAGGCTACGGGCACAGATGGAAAGCAGTGCTTACCCATCACATGCCTTGGAAGTTTTCAAAATAAACCATGTTTGGGGCTGCCTCATGGGAGGAAACCAACCCCTTAAGAGATTCAAATAGTTTTGATATACAAAATATTCAGTGACACATAGGAAAACAAAACAGCTAAAGTATTTCATGAGCAGATAAAAATCAGAATGAACCTTGCTACCAAGCAATCATGAGGTTCCTTCATCTTCCTCTGTCACGTGGTCCCCCTCCTCAATTACGCGTCCATATTCTCTTACCATGGCTTCCTCTTCAGTTGTGGTCGCACGAGGAGGCTTCGGAGGGGCCGTGTGGCCGATGAGAGAAACATGGTACTCAACATCAGGAACTCTCGTCTAGACTCCTTCCAAGTCCATTATCCCAACATCTATCTCCTCCCTTGCACGCTCATGGACTCGAAGCGTTTCGGTTTTCTGGGGTGTGGGCGGCTAAGATTGAGCCATGGTGTATTTTTTGTGCCCCCTTCTACCCTTAGGCTTCTCGAGCAGCTGAAAAATGGCCTCCTGAGTTTTGTCGGACGTTTGGGTAGCCCGCATATCCTCGCATCCTTGTGAGGATCCTTCCTTGGATTCTAGACGTTGGTCCTGGCCATGGTGATAGTGGCCAAAGAGCGGCCCTCTGTAGCTGCCCCTGATTGGATTTTGACTACAAAACGATGGGGCGCTCTGTAACTCTAAACCAATAGCCATGATCTAGGGTTTGAATTCCATCTAGCAAGCTATCCCTAGCAGACTCTCTACCCAGCCTCAAGGCCCCTCCAATCTCGTGGTGCGCAGAAAGTTTCACGCATGGCAGATGGCAGTGGGGGGACTGTGGATCCCCCTTCCTCTAGTTCGCCCTCTAATTCAACGACGACAGGGGTTGACAGTGTCCCTCAGCAAAAATCTGGCCCATTACCTGAACCCTCTCAGACATCACCTGCAATGAATCTGTCAACAACAGTTGTTGAAGAGGCAACAATAGTTACATCCTTCACATGCATACCTAAGGGAACAGTACAACCCATTATTGAGCTCCCTCTCATCGAATCAATGTAAGAATCCAGTATATGAAGGATGATGCCGTAATAGGTAAGTTCATGGGATTTTGGCCCACACAAAAAGTTCTTCTGGGTTGGATTGCCCCTAAATGGAAACATAAGGGCCATATCGATCTACAGATATGTGAAAAGGGATTATTCAATGTGATCTTCAAATGCATCAAAGATAAGAACCAAATCCTGGACGATGACCTATATTTCTTCAATTCTTTGGGTCTATATCTGTGCAACTGTCTCGAACAATTTAATACGACCAATGAAGATTTCAGCTAGGCTCCATTTTGGATCAGGTTCTACACCCTACCACAAGACTACTGGGATGAGGTAACCCTTCAAGACATTGGAAACTCTCTTGGATAATTCATAAAAATAGGGAAAGACAAAAATCAACAAAAACGTTGTGTATGCAAGGATATGCATATACATGCACATCGTAATGTCTCTCCCCAATGAGGTAAGTCTACTTCATGATGAATATGAATGGATCCAAATAGTATATAATGAACATGTGACGTTTAGATGAAGGAAATTCCACTAGCATGGGTACCTATTTAGAGACATCCCCCTATATCAAAACTCCACTCTGAATAATGCCTCCATAGCTAAACACACTAAAGGGTTCACGAAAGTCTCTTGAAGAAAAAGGCACACCAGAAATTCAAACACGAACCAAAACAAAAAATATCCACCTACAATAAATAGCTTTCAAGCCCTATATAACCTAAATCTAGATGACAATGAAACCCCAAGATACTCGGATCCACCCTCGCAAGAGAGATCCTAGACTCCGGAGGCTCTGAATACCAAATTCCAACTAGAATTCTTTCTGCAACCCTAGTCTCCAATGCCTACTCTAGACATCTCAGGAAAGGGCAAAGGCACAACCTTAGAATAAATCCCAGAAACAATGGAAGAAGATCCAAAGAGTATTGATTACAAGGACCTAGACATTATGGGTCTAAAATATGCATGCAAGAGGAAAGAATTTCTCTCAATCACCCAACAGTAGATCCAGAAATTGGAGGAAGTCCTCTTTAGAGCCCAAAATCTACCCTCCCTTGGAATTAAAGGCGACACTCTCCTGAATACCAAATACATTCTGAAAGAATCCAGAAAACGAGGAAGAATAATAGATCTGCAGCGACTAGTTGGCCTGGGCATATATCTAGTAGAATCATGGCACTATCCCAAGTTAAATAGGTTCTATTCATTTGTTCCCAACGCTTCTCAATGAAGCCCATCTCATGGAATATCAGAGGGCTAAAAAACTGCTCTAAGCACAAGTTAATCAAGAAAATAATCACCAAGGAAAACCCCATGATTTTCTTTATGCAAGAAACAAAATGCCCCATCTCAACTCCAGATACCATCTTCAATAGACTTTGTAAAGGCTGTAACACCCTAGCCATCGACGCTTGTGGAGATTCAGGAGGCCTTACAATCATTTGGAATCCCCAAATAATCACCCTAGAGAACAATCATGCAAGTCTCCATTTCATTCAAGCGTCCTTCCACCTAATTGGAACCAACATTCATGGACATCTCATGAATGTCTACTTCCCATATTTAATACTGCAAAAGGTAGAGCTATTAAACATCATAAATTATCTCAACAATCAGTGTACTCACACTCTCTAGCTGATTGGAGGAGACTTTACCATGATTACAACCCTTCAGGAAAAAAAAGGAGGAAGGACCCATCTTGACATGGACAACACCAAATTTAAGGAATTTATCCAAGATAATCACCTTATCAATTTTCAAACCTCCAATGGAATTTTCACATGGAATAAATGAAGAGGATGATCAAATAAAATTTCTTCAAGACTGGATCGCTTCCTCATCACAGATGATTTCATCCACTTGGGAGGGGAGCTGGTTTCCACCATCACACTGGCCTCTGGTTCAAATCACTAGCCAATCCAGCTTCAATGGCTCAAACTTGGTAATGCCATGCCCAAACCTTTTCACTTTGAACATTTTTGGTTCGAACACCCAGGTTTCAAAGATCTCATATCTGATTGGTGGAATACCCTTAATCTTCCCTTGGGCTAAAAAATGTATCACTTCAAGCAGAAGCTAAAGATACTCAAAGGGAAGCTGAAACTGTGGAATCATAATACCTTCGGCAACATTTTCCATGACCAAAGAGAGTTGGAAATGAAAATGCAGCAGCTCCCACAAAAAATCATCTTAGAAGGCAGATCTGTAGACTCAGAGGCCCTTGAAAAGACACTAACCACCCAACTTGAAGAAAGAAGATTTCAAGAAGAAATATTATGGAAACAGAAATCATGGATTCACTGGCTCAAGGAAGGAGAATGGAACACAAAAATATTATGTGATTTTGATGCCAAAATTAATTTCATTATTACTAAAAAATGTTATGTAATTTTGATTTCAAAATAATAAATTAATTATATATTAATTGATTCAATTATTGATGTTGTGGTTGGTTCAATTATATTAAGGTTTAATATTAAGTTATGTTCTTACTACACAATAATGATTAATTTATATGATATAGATTTATAGAGATATATCAATTACACTTATTAATGAATTTGTACTAATATAATAGAAATTATATAACAAAGTCATTATTTATTGTGTTAATAAAATAAGTTAATAATGTGTTAATAAAATAAATAATATTTTATACTCATGAGATATATATTAAAATGAAAAATATAGTTGTTTGATCATTGATAATACTTAAACAATTACTAATTTTTTAAGAGAACAAATAAAAAACTAATAAAAGTTTTCTTAATTGTATTATAACATTTCCGTTAACAAGAAATAAAAAATGTATTAAATCATTATGAAATTTGAAAACATTAAAAAAATAAAATTTGGTATTTTTTAATTAACTTCTTATATTACATCTATTTACCCATTTTTTTTAAAGAAACATTAGTAGACGCTAGACGTATGAGACAATTTCAGTACTGGGATGCTCATCATACTTTTAGATGGCCAACAGACCTGGTTTCCCTCGGGCAGGTTGAGGGAAAAGACTGATTTTATATTTTGTAGCCTGTATTTTAAATATAAATAGAAATGGCAAGGTCCCACCGAATTTACAAAAAAAAAAAATCTCCGCTAGCAGACAACACTTACTAGAGAAATGAGTTACAACATGTTGTCCTTCATGTGAGTCCCTTTGACTAGCTTTGACTAATAACACATTTACAAAGAAAATAAGAAAACAACCTCCACCCAAGAAGAGTAGGGAGGGAAAAGTTCCATAACTTAGTCTTCTATTTCTTTTAGGAGGGTAAGAGTATATTTTAGTAAAGTTCTTGCATAAGAAAATGCACATTTAGAAAGTTTTTATTAATTACTAAAAGATATGTGACAACTTGACCTATAACTATAGTAGTTATTTCTACTATGATTTTTTTTTTGGTTCTTTTTACCAACCCTCCACCCATAAGATTCAAGACCATATTTATTTCTACTATGATCTTTTTCACTTGTTGTTACCAATGGATAGAAATGCTACTTTTTTAGCACATATAAATAAGAGGGGGTAGAAGAGGAAAACTTATTCTTGGTCACCTTCCCAACTTCTTCATCTTTTAATAAAAGAGATACAATTGGGAAAAATTTCCCATGGTAGGATTTTTACTTGTAGGAATGTTTGAAATATGTTTGTTTGGTTGTTCGCTTAGGCCTCAAAATTCTCATGTTCTTCCTCTTAACCATTAAAGACTTCAAAGCTATTTTTGTAAAAAATATAATGGTTTTCTTTTGTAAGTTAGGCTAAACTATATTTAAATCATAAAAGAAACTTTACAGAGGCTATGGGCACAGATGGAAAGCAGTGCTTACCCATCACATGCCTTGGAAGTTTTCAAAATAAACCATGTTTGGGGCTACCTCATGGGAGGAAACCAACCCCTTAAGAGATTCAAACACTTTTGATATACAAAATATTCAGTGACACATATGAAAAAAAAATAGCTAAAGTATGTCATGAGCAGATAAAAATCAAAATGAACCTTGCTACCAAGCATTCATGAGGTTCCTTCATCTTCCTCTGTCACATGGTCCTCCTCCTCAATTACGCATCCATATTCTCTTACCATGGCTTCCTGTTCAGTTGTGGCCGCACGGGGAGGCTTCAGAGGGGCCGCGTGGATGATGAACCAGATGAACCACCTATGATACAATGGTTAGTTTGATTTGGAATGGAGCCTAAAATAATGGACCAGCTAAGAATGACTTTTTGTTAGAGAAGATGGGAAATTTGTTAGAGAAAATGGGAAATAAATACAATCAGTCTTATTGAATGGAGTTTACAAAGTTTAATTTAGATAGAATCTAAGATATCAAAAATCAATTTCATGTGGTATATAACTTTTCTTGAACCTTGAATCAAATGCAAATAGACCTGTGCCCTGTGTATGGATTGAGTATATAACCTTGAATATATATATATATATATATATATATATATATATATATATATATTTTATATATAATTTTTTCTTTGTTTATATATGATAGAGTTCACAATAACTCTATATATATGATATGACTGATGGAGCTTGTAAAGTTGAAAATACTATCTAAATATTAATTAATTAATTATACACACAAAATTGAAACTAATTAAAATATTAATTGGACTTGTATAAATTTTCTCATAAACAACAATTTCGTGATATGCTAGTGAAATAAATAACTTATATATATTAATGAATTATGTATTAAAATAAAAAAATAGAAAATAGAGTTTTTTTGCCAATTACACTACTAATTTGTAAACCGTTAATAATTAAAAAAAAAACTTAAATAACAAAAAAATAAGATTTTTCTTCAATATTTTATAGAGATTCAATTAATAAAAAATATTAAAATTTATTAAATAATTATAAGATTTTGAAAATAAAAAAAAAATAATTGATTTTATATATTTTTTAATTAACTTATTGACATCAAATTTAAGTCTTATTAATATTTTTTTGACAAATTTAAAATTTATTATCAATTTAAAATTTAAAATAAATATTTATGAAAATTCTTTATCTTAAATCAAAATAAAATTTATTATTTATTTTATTATTATGATTTTAATTAAATCATCTTATTTTTTTCCCTTATTTCAAAAATTTACACTTCCATATCTCAAACTAATTAATTTTATACCTAAAATAATTTTTATTATCAGCCAGCGTTGAAAGTGTAATTAATTGATAGCACCATAGTCTGAGCTCTTCCTCGATCCTGTCCCATTAACATATACCGAGGTTGTCCAGACCTGTCACACTTAATTGGCAACCCATTAATGATTGGTATTTACATTTTTATGGATATCATATCTCTTCTTTTCTAAATTGTTTTCTAACTTGTTCTTGATATAGAAATTAGAAAACTTTATATGTAAAGCTGTAGACTTTACACTTCACTATATCACAACTTTGAAGGCATAATTTTGTGTAATTTTCTTGTTGGTTACTAATTGGCAAACAAGCTAAAATCCTTGTCAAGAAATTACAAGGCACAGACTAATTGGCAATTAGGTCAAAATCCTTGTCAAGAAATTACAAGGCCTGAATTTGGGGTGTCCTTGCACAATGAAAACTGTTACTGGTATATGTTCTTTTTATTTGGTGTTAAAATTAAATAATTTAAAATAATAATTTTTATTTGGTACTAAAATTAAATTACTTAAAATAATATTTCAGGGCTTCTGTAAACATTATGTTTGAATATGTTTTCCATTTAACTTATGTTTTTTCTAATTGATCAAGAGGTGCAATTGCTCCTAAACTTGATTAAGCAGTGATGAATTAAGGGTTTAGATATATAATAGGGTCTCAGGTCTTTTACTATCAAAAAATATTATGTGATTTTGATGCCAAAATTAATTTTATTATTACTAAAAAATGTTATGTAATTTTGATTTCAAAATAATAAATTAACTATATATTAATTGATTCAATTATTGATGTTGTGGTTGGTTCAATTATATTAAGGTTTAATATTAGGTTTTGTTTTTACTACACAATAATTTTTTAATTTATATGATATAGATTTATAGAGATATATCAATTACACTTATTAATGAATTTGTACTAATATAATAGAAATTATATAACAAAGTCATTTTTTATTGTGTTAATAAAATAAGTTAATAATGTGTTAATAAAATAAATAATATTTTATACTCATGAGATATATATTAAAATAGAAAATATAGCTGTTTGATCCTTACATTGATAATACTTAAACAATTACTAATTTTTTAAGAGAACAAATAAAAAACTAATAAAAGTTTTCTTAATTTTATTATAACATTTCCTTTAACAAGAAATAAAAAATGTATTAAATCATTATGAAATTTGAAAACATTAAAAAAAATAAAATTTAGTATTTTTTAATTAACTTCTTATATTATATCTATTTACATATTTTTTTTAAAGAGACATTAGTGGAGTTTATATTAAAATCTTGGCTTGCAGACAACACTTACTAGACAAATGAGTAACAACATTTTGTCCTTCATGTGAGTCCCACTTACTAGACAAATGAGTAACAACATGTTGTCCTTCATGTGAGTCCCTTTGACTAGCTTTGACTAATAACACATTTACAAAGAAAATAAGAAAACAACCTCCACCCAATAAGAGTAGGGAGGGAAAAGTTCCATAACTTAGTCTTCTATTTCTTTTAGGAGGGTAAGAGTATATTTTAGTAAATATCTTGCATAAGAAAATGCATATTTAGAAAGTTTTTATTAATTACTAAAAGATATGTCCCAACTTACTAGAAGATATGTCACAACTTGACCTATAACTACAGTAGTTATTTTCTAGTATGCTTTTTTTGCTTCTTTTTACCAACATTCGCCCATAAGATTCAAGACCATATTTATTTCTACTATGATCTTTTTCACTTGTTGTTACCAATGGATAGAAATGCTACTTTTTTAGCACATATAAATAAGAGGGGGTAGAAGAGGAAAACTTATTCTTGGTCACCTTCCCAACTTCTTCATCTTTTAATGGAAGAGATACAATTGGGAAAAATTTCCCATGGTAGGATTTTTACTTGGGGGAATGTTTGGAATATGTTTGTTTGCTTGTTCGCTTGGGCCTCAAAATTCTCATGTTATTCCTCTTAACCATTAAATACTTCAAAGCTATTTTTGTAAAAAATATAATGGTTTTTTTTTGTAAGTTAGGCTAAAATATATTTAAATCATAAAAGAAACTTTACAGAGGCTATGGGCACAGATGGAAAGCAATGCTTACCCATCAAATTCCTTGGAAGCTTTCAAAATAAACCATGTTTGGGGCTGCCTCATGGGAGGAAACCAACCCCTTAAGAGATTCAAACAGTTTTGATATACAAAATATTCAGTGACACATGAAAACAAAATAGCTAAAGTATGTCATGAGTAGATAAAAATCAGAATGAACCTTGCTACCAAGCAGTCATGAGGTTCCTTCATCTTCCTCTGTCACGTGGTCCTCCTCCTCAATTACTCATCCATATTCTCTTACCATGGCTTCCTCTTCAGTTGTGGCCGCACGGGGAGGCTTTGGAGGGGCCGCGTGGCTGATGGGAGAAACATGATACTCAACATCAGGAACTCTCGTCTAGACTCCATCCAAGTCCATTATCCCAACATCTATCTCCTCCCTTGCACGCTCATGGACTCGAAGCGTTTCAGTTTTCTGGGGTGTGGGCGGCTAAGATTGAGCCATGGTGTATTTTCTGCGCCCCCTTCTACCCTTAGGCTTCTCGAGTAGCTGAACAATGGCCTCTTGAGTTTTTTCGGACGTTTGGGTAGCCCGCATATCCTCGCATCCTCGTGAAGATCCTTCCTTGGATTCTAGACGCTGGTTCTGGCCATGGTGATAGCGACTAAAGAGCGCCCCTCTATAGCTGCCCCTGATTGGCTATTGAATACAAAAAGATGGGGCGCTCTGTAACTCTAAACGCAACAGTCATGATCTAGGGTTTGAAGTCCATCTAGCAAGCTATCCCTAGCAGACTCTCTACCCAGCCTCGAGGCCCCTCCCATCTCGTGGTGCACACAAAGTTTCACGCATGGCAGATGGCAGTGGGGGGACTATGGATCCCCCTTCCTCTAGTTCGCCTTCTAATTGAGCGATAACAGGGGTTGACAGTGTCCCTCAGCAAAACTCTGGCCCATTACCTGACCCCTCTCGGACATCACCTGCAATGAATCTGTCAACAACAGTTGTTGAAGAGGCAACAATAGTTACATCCTCCACATGCATACCTAAGGGAACAGTACAACCCATTATTGAGCTCCCTCTCATTGAATCAATGTAAGAGTCCAGTATATGAAGGATGATGCCCTAATAGGCAAGTTCATGGGATTTTGGCCCACAAAAAAATTTCTTCTGGTTTGGATTGCCTCTAAATGGATATATAAGGGCCATATCGATCTACAGCTATGTGCAAAGGGATTCTTCAATGTGATCTTCAAATGCATCAAAGATAAGAACCAAATCCTGGACGATGACCTATATTTCTTCAATTCTTTGGGTCTATATCTGTGCAACTGGCTCGAACACTTTAATCCAAACAAAGAAGATTTCAGCTGGGCTCCAGTTTGGATCAGGCTCTACACCCTACCACAAGACTACTGGGATGAGGTAACCCTTCAAGACATTGGAAACTCTCTTGGATAATTCATAAAAATAGCGAAAGACAAAAATCAACAAAAACGTTGTGTATGCAAGGATATGCGTATGCATGTGTGTATTCAATTTAGTGTCCTAAATTGCTAACATAAATTATCAACCAGGGCTAGTAAACTGATGAAGTGTGGTGCACTATATGTGCTTAAGTGACCTCTTCCTTACTTCGTTGTATGTGTTTTATTTATTGTTTTTGGGGGTTTTGTCTTTTTAGTACTTAGTACGATACTCTATGTTCAAAAGATGAAATCAAATCTATTTCAAAAAGAAAAGAAAAGGAAACCTTAGACTCAAAACAGAGTGTAATTGTAAATTCTATCCCTAATTAGGAAAATGATGAAAAACAGAGCATTCTAATCCATGGATATCCTAACTTGAAAATGAACATGAAATGTAACTCAACATAATACAACCAAATCTCTTTCATCTAATATTGATATGTTGGAAGAGCTTTTTAAGGAAAAGAATGATTGTAAGATAATGAGGATCTTTTAATCTAATTGCAAAACAGAAAATGCTAATTAACTCAACATAATACAACCAAATCTCTTTCATCTAATATTGATATATTGGAAGAGCTTTTTAAGAAAAACAATAATTGTAAGATAATGAGGGTATTTTAATCTAATTGCAAAACAGAACAGTAACTTAAAACATTATAGTGAAATCTCATTCATTTGTTAAATGTTTGTTGGAAGAGCTTAAGAACAAGATTACTATAATGTAGTAAGGATCTCCTATTAAATGTTGAAACAACTTATGACATTACAACTAAATCTCATTCATGAGTTAAAGGTTTATTGGAAGAGCTTTTTGAAAGAGATTAATCATAATGTGATAAGGATATTCTATGAAGCAAAACAATCAATAACTCACAATACTACAACTTAGTCCCATTCATGAATTAAAGGTTTATTGGAAGAGCTTGTGAAAGAGACTAATTACAGTATAATGAGGAATCTGATCTAAAATTGTGTGAACAGAATATTTCTTATACAGAGATTGAAAGTAGGGGCTTTTACTGGTTATTTCACCTTTGCTAGAAAGGATGAAACCAGAAGCTTCTGGCCCTCTTACTGACTCTACCTAAAGAAATATAATGTAAACACTAAAAACTAAATAACAGAAAATGAAATGCTAATAACTCAAAATATCACAATTGAATCCCATTCATTTAATAAAGATGTTTTGGAGGAGCTTGAGAAAGAGACTAACTGCAATATCATGAGGATCTGTTAGTTAAAAAAATAATGCAAGACATGAATTAAAAGCTAACAACACATAATTAAAAGCTACTTATCTAGAAAGCATGTAGAAGCCTCTTTGGATAGCAGGGGCCCTCTGCTACCAATTTGGTGTAATCCTTAGCTCCTTGAAGATGAGATCACAATAGCATCAAAGAACTAAGCTATTTTATTCAAAAACTCATAAATCTACATCCCATTCCATCTTAAGCTTTGTTACAAAATACTCTCTCTAATCCTTTCTCTTCTTCTCCTAATTTTTCATTATTTTTTCACTACCCATGATAGGAGAAAGCTTCTCATATATATACAAAATATGAGGACTTATTTCATTAATGGGAGTCCATGAATCTCTCCCTCCATCTCTAGAGTTACAATCCAAATAGAAAATGATAAGACACATGTCTTTCTAGAGTTTCAACACAACTAAGAAATGAGACACATATCCTCTTAGAGTTTCAATACAACAAGGAAATGAGACACATGTTCTCATGATCCCATGATCTTCTCCAACCAAATTCGAATTTGGCCTTAGAGTGCCACATAAGGGTCTTCTAGAAGTCTCCTTTTAACCTACACATGTCACAAAACTCATAACGCATATATAGATATATGAAACTATGTTAATTTTCTAGTTTCTAATCATAAATTCACTTTAAATACATAAAATAAATAACTTTGGAAAACAAGGATCCTAACCCATATATTTATGAAAATGGTTACTTGATGTAGGGTTTTAGGTCAGATGGCTAAGAGCTAAATGGTTATGACATAATGGAAATATGTATGAATATGGAAAACACTTTTGAGACTCAACAACATGCACATCGTAAAGTCTCTCCCCGATGAGGTAAGTCTGCTTCATGATGAATATGAATGGATCTAAACATTAGATAATGAACATGTGACGTTTAGATGCAGGAAATACCACTAGCATGGGCACCTATTTAGAGACATCCCCCTATATCAAAACTCCACTCTGAATAATGCCTCCATAGCTAAAGACACTGAAGGGTTCACGAAAGTCTCTCGAAGAAAAAGGCACACCGGAAATTCAAACACGAACCAAAAAAAAATACCACCTACAATAAATAGCTTTCAAGCCCTATATAACCTAAATCCAGATGACAATGAAACCCCAAGAGACTCGAATCCACCCTCGCAAGAGATATCCTTGACTCTAGAGGCTCTGAATACCAAATTCCAACTGGAATCCTTTCTGCAACCCTAGTCCCCAACGCCTACTCTAGACATCTCAGGAAAGGGCAAAGGCACAACCTTAGAATCAATCCCAGAAACAATTGAAGAAGATCCAAAGAGTATTGATTACAAGGACCTAGACATTATGGGTCTGGAAGATGCATGCAAGAGGAAAGAATTTCTCTCAATCACCCAACAGTAGATCTAGAAATTGGAGAAAGTCCTCTTTAGAGCCCAACATCTACCCTCCCTTGGAATTCAAGGCGACACTCTCCTGAATACCAAATAAATTCTGACAGAATCTAGAAAACGAGGAAGAATAACAGATCTGTAGCGACTAGTTGCCCTGGGCATAGAGCTAGTAGAATCATTGCACTATCCCAAGTTAAATAGGTTCTATTCATTTGTTCCCAACGCTTCTCAATGAAGCCCATCTCATGGAATATCAGAGGGCTAAAAAACCCCTCTAAGCACAAGTTAATCAGGAAAATAATCACCAAGGAAAACCCCATGATTTTCTTTATGCAAGAAACAAAATGCCCCATCTCAACTCCAGATACCATCTTCAATAGACTTTGGAAAGGCTGTGACACCCTAGCCATCGACGCTTGTGGAGATTTGGGAGGCCTTGCAATAATTTGGAATCCCCAACTAATCACCCTAGAGAATAATCATGAAAATCTCCATTTCATTCAAGTGTCCTTCCACCTAATTGGAACCAACATTCATGGACATCTCACGAATGTCTACTTCCCATAGTTAATACTACAAAAGGCGGAGCTATTAAACATCATAAATTATCTCAACAATTAGTGTACTCACACTCTCTAGCTGATTGGAGGAGACTTTACCATGATTACAACCCTCAAGAAAAAAAAGGAGGAAGGACCCATCTTGACATGGACAACACCAAATTTAAGGAATTTATCCAAGATAATCACCTTATCAATTTTCAAACCTCCAATGGAATTTTCACATGGAATAAATGAAGAGGATGATCAAATAAAATTTCTTCAAGACTGGATCACTTCCTCATCACAGATGATTTCATCCACTTGGGAGGGGAGCTGGCTTCCACCATCACACTGTCCTCTGGTTCAAATCACTGGCCAATCCAGCTTCAATGGCTCAGACTTGGTAATGCCATACCCAAACCTTTTCGCTTTGAACATTTTTGGTTCGAACACCTAGGTTTCAAAGATCTCATATCTGATTGGTGGAATACCCTTAATCTTCCCTTGGGCTAAAAAATGTATTGCTTCCAGCAGAAGCTAAAGATACTCAAAGGGAAGCTGAAACTATGGAATCATAACACCTTCGGCAACATTTTCCATGACCCTGAGAAATATCTCATGTTTTATGTATTGATATTCATAATTAGATGGCTATATCATTCTCTCATGTTTGATGTATTGATATTCATGTTCTATCTCCAATTTATGTTCCATATTGCTTCTTTTCCTGTTTTTGAATATTATAGTGGTATCAAAGAATAATGTTGGCTGAGCCTGTGTAGTACATCAGATATGTCATCAGAAGAGGAAGAGCCTCTCACAAAAAGGGGAATGAGGTATCTTCATAGAAACCAGGGATATGATTACACAAACCCCAAAGGAGACAAAGGCGAAACTGTAGGAATTCACAGGGTAATTTCCATAGATCCAGTGACTTTCATGAGTTTGGTACATAAACTAAGAAACAAGACCAACAACAAAGGAAAGGTCAGGACGGGTATGGGTTAGATGCAGAAGTTTACCAAAAATTTGATGGTATAAGGTAGCATCAACTTGAGGGGTAGTACAAGTGACTTAATGCTTGACTCTAGACTGAAAGGGAGAAGGGGCTGGCTCACAATATTAAATGTGAAAGTGGCGTAGAAGATCACAGGCATACTTGGACTAAGAAAGGGTAATACCTTCTTTGGATTCCAAGACTTGAAGACCAAGGAAATAATGCAAGTGTCCTAAGTCTATCATTTCAAACTTCTTTTTGAGGCTAGAATTCACATGGTTTATATGGTGGGGATCACTACCAGTAAGGATAAGGTCATCAACATAAATAACAAGGATGGTGAAGGACATACCCACTTTCTTGGTGTAGATAATGTTTTTAGAATGACACATAGAAAAGCCATTATCTAATAGAAATCTATCTTTTTTGGCATACCAAGCTCAAGGAGCTTGTTTGAGACCATAGAGAGACTTCCTAAGGTGACAAACAAGGCTGGAGTCATTTTGGATAAATCCAAGGGGTTGTTCCATGTAGATTTCTCCATGCAAATATCCATGTAAGAAGGCAGATTTAACATCTATCGAATGGAATTCCCATTTAAAGGAGGCAACAAGGGAAATAACAAGGCAAATATAATTCATTTTGGAAACAGGGGAGAAGGTTTCGTATAGTCAATGCCTTCAACTTTTGAAAATATTTTAGCGACAAGATGAGCTTTATGTCTATCCACTTTTCCCTCTGGTCCAAGCTTTGTTTTGTAAACCCATCTACATCTGACAATTTTTCTTCCTTTTAGAAGAGGAACAAGATCGCAAGTATCATTCCCCAATAAGGAACGATATTCTTCATTCACAGCTTCATCCCAATATGGATGACTTGAAGCTTCTTCAAAGGTGTCTGGATTTGGATTTTCTAGAACTTGAGCTAATAAGGAAGAGGTTCTTTGGAAGTGAGAATGTGTACGTCGTCGATATGCAGGGTCACCTGCAAGAGAAACTGCTGCATCTCGAGTAGAGCGGACCCATCTTGGAAGCTATGGAGTAAAAGGAATAATTTCAAGAGGTAGAGGAGGATTTTCATCCTCGTTGTTATCATCTTAACTAGAAGGAATGATATTAAAAATAGAAGAGAGAGAGAGAGAGAGAGAGAGAGAGAGAGAGAGAGGTGGCACATATGTCGAATGAGGCTCGCAAGCAAAAGGTGGCACACCCGCCAAACTAGGCTTGCAGGCTGATATATTTTCATCAAATTTTACATCTTTTCTAATGATTATATTTTTTGATTTTGGTTGAAGAAGTATATATCCTTTGTCATATTTAGAATATCCAACAAAAAATGCAATTTTCACTTTTAGGTTCTAAGGCTTTATGTTTCACATCTGGAATATGGGCCCAAGCATCACTTCAAAAAACATGAAAGTGACTTACATATGGTTTGATTGAGCTCCGAGATTCTTCTGGAGTTATATTCTTTAAAACCTTAGTAGGAGTGTGATTTACTATGTAATTTTCACAGTTAATTACTTATACCCTAAAATTGAGACTAAGTCCTTTAGATTCAAGCATACAATTAGCCATTTCTTTTAAGGTGTGATTATTCCTTTTAGCTACACCATTTTGTTGTGGAGTATATGGAACAGTATGTTGCAATTGAATGCCACGCTCAGTGCAGAAGTTGATAAATTTTTTGTTAACATATTCTTCTTCATTGTTTGATCTTAACTTGAGAATTTGATGTCTAGATTGTTTCTCAAGAAAGGCCTTAAAGGCCAAGAATATGTTAAAAAATTCACTCTTGAGTTTTAAGAAGTATACCCAAGCACGTCTGGAAAAATAATCAATGAAAGTTAAGAAGCACTTGCAACCAAAGAAAGAAACAACAGAAAATGGACCACATAAATCACTTCTCACAAGCTGCAAAGGGGCTGAAGCGTGCCAAGAGGCACATTTGTCAAAACTATCCCGATGATGTTTTCCATGTACACATCCGGAGAAAACACCATCTCGGCAAGATACCATAGCAATACCTGTCACCATATTTTCTTTACATAGAGTTTGAAGAGAGCGATAGTTTAAGTGACCAAATCACTCATGCCAAAGTTTGCTCACTTCATCATTATTAGCAACAAAAATGGAGGGTAGACATTATGACCCAAAGTTGTCAAACTTATACAACCTTGTGGAATAATTAGCAATTCCAGTAGCTAAAATATTTTTGGGATATTTGAGGTTCTTGATTACAACATCATGAGGTGAGAATTCTACTATTTTCCCTTCACCTGAATGAGTTATCTGATAAACAGATAGAAGGTTGCATGACAGGGTAGGAACACATAGTACATCATTAGACTGACCAATATCTAGATGAATGGTGCCATATCCTACAATAGTAAGAGATATATCATCACCAACATAAATATGTTTGGTGTTATAATCATTTAAAGAAGAAAACATGGCTTTATTTTGGCCATGTGGTAAGAAACCCTAGAATCAATGAGACACTCATGAGAATGAGAAGAAGAAGATACATTTAATGCATAACCAGATCTTGATGCTTGACAACCACAAGCAGAAAGTGCCATTCCTAAAGATGAAGGTGAAGAGTGCTCCAAATTGATGTTGTGCTTCTTCATTGCTGCTTCTAAGGCTTCCATATTCTTAAAACATTTCGACTCTATATGGCCATCCTGATTACAAAAGTTGTAATGTCTATCTATCTTCTTCCCTTTGTTTTTATTTGCCTTATCATTTTGATGACTTGCTTTTTTAGTTTGTGGCTGAAATTGCTTAGGACCCTTGTTTGATTTAGTGCCATACTTTTTAAGATACTACTTCTTGGGATTCTTTTGATATGGTTGTTTTTGGGCTGCTAAGGCATTCTTAGAAGTGTTTCTAGGAGCGATAAGACCAAGGTGTAAGAGTTTTTCTTGTTCTATTATCAAAGAATCGCAAAAGGCATCAAAATAGGGGTTGTTGTAGGCGTTTCCTAAAGAAATGATGGCTTCTCTAGTGGAATGGAATGTGGAAAAAAATACAGAGTATGCAAGGCCAAGCTTAGCAAGAATGGAATAGATGAGGCTACCATCGTCCTTTTTGACCTTACAACCTTCTAAAAGAAGTCTACGGGTCTTGAATTTAGAAAAAAAATCTTCAATAGAGGAGAAATTATTGGGGTCCAAATTTAGCAATTCATTTTTAAGCTAGTGGGTCCTAATTTGATTTTGAATACCAAAAACAATATTTAGCTTTTTCAGGGCTTCATCAGGGGTGTCAATTTCAAGGATATGAAATCAAAGATCTTGAGCAATGGACATTCCTATCAACCCTCGTGCTTGATCTTGTTTATTTTCCCATTTAGCGACTTTATCATTATCAGAAGGTTTAGTTTCTTGTCTTGTCGCTATTCTATAAATCCCTTTACTTCTAAGTATATATACCATGTGAGGTAGCCATTGGAAATAATTGGTGCTATTAAGAATAACAGGGCATGTACTTTCCATTTTTGAAAAAAACCTAAAGCTGAAAAGAGCTGAAACTAAATGCTCCAATGGAAATATCTCAAAAAATTAGGTCGATTAAAAAAAAAACGGCTCGAAAAACGGCTTCTAGATGAAGAAGTTATGCCTTTTTGAAAAACTGAGTTGTAGATGCCGAATAGTTATGGGAACGGTTTGAAATTTGATGATGAAGTTCAACTTAAGAAAATTCCCACCCCTTTAACAATTTTTTTTTATCAAAAGAAGCTTGAGAAAGATACTTGAACCCAAGGCCTCTATTCTCATAAACTAACTTCTCACGAAGTGAGATAGTAAAAGGATTTTGTAATTGTTTGAAAGGAGGAAGGAGAATTTTTTTTAGTCTTCGGTGTGTGTGCTTTTTCCTGCAAAAAAAGCACAAAAACCGAGCAAAAAAAAAATGAAATGCAAGCCTTGCAGCAGAATGTTAGATTTTCGGTTATCCTTACCGACAACTATCTATTTTTTCTCTATTTCTCATTTCCTGAGATCGCACAAATACGCGGGGAAAGAGCATATGTAGCAAAAAAATTCCCTTCTTCCTGTTTCTGATTATCCTAGATCGCACATAGCGCAGAGAAAAGAGAATACATAGCGAAGAGGGTATAGATCTGGGAAATAAAGAAAACCTAAAACCGAAATAAACATAGGGAACCGAAATAAGCAGAACTATTAACAAATATAACTACAAAACATATACTTTATGCCTCGAGATCTAAACTGACATAACTTGGGCAACCAGAAACCTTTTCACATGAAACAAAAGGGGTTCCTCAATGTAACAGATGCTCTGGACACAATAGAGTAGTTCTCCAGGCTTGAAAATGTTTAGAAACAGTAGATCTATAAAATGGCAGTTGTATGCAGTCAAATCGGCTTCGGATTTGGATCAATAAAAGATGCCGCCCTCAACGGAATTTATAGGTGTAATGTTCCCATTTTAACTCATAGCTAAATGGAACATTAAAATTTTGATTTTATCACCTAGCAGCTAAATAAATGGGTAAGGAGGCCCATGCTTATGGATAACATGAATAAAACCCCTCACAATGTGAAAGGGATCATCAGAGTAGCTTCATTTTTCACCCTCAAGTGTGAAAAGGGGCAAATGCATGAAGACAAGGTCATGTTTGACCAAGTTAATAGTGCTGTCATAGGAGGAGTAGATCACTTTATGAGACAGCACAATGTGAATGAGGAAGAGGATATTTTGTGGAGGAAACCCTAATGGATGGGGCCCATGGAGAAAGAGCTTTCACTTGTTTAAAAGGAGGGCAAGGCAAATGATTTTTATTATTCATCTCATTGTCTATCCAGACAATTGTGCATTCTCTGCTATTTAGAAAGGGTTGCCAGGGAATTCCTGTTTAGGATTCCTCCTCCTTCTTGAGAGGCCTCTTGAAGTATTTTTCTTCATTCTCCATATCTCTTGGCTCAAGGCTAAATCTTCTCCTTTCAATTATTGTGTTATTTCTGCTCAAGTATAATGCAGTGTTGTTGGGGTGTTGCAGTGGAGGACACCATATACCATTTCCTTGGCTCATCTATCAGAGGGGGGAGCTTCTATTCCTCTAGGAGGTTAGTGAGGGAGATCCAGGAGCATATTGCAGATCATTGGCATCAGGCCAAGCATTCCTCTTCACCAACAACGCAGTCCCTTCTCTAGATTTCATTATTTCTGAGTGTGTTTGCAGTGGAGACTTTCTCCACACGTCTGGAGGGTTAGATATTAGGTGAGAGGATTAGACTTTCACTCTAGAGATAAATTGGAGAATATATTGTCATTGATTGCATCATATTCAGTCTTCTCCATTTGTTTCCAATTCTTGAGTTGCTATCGCTACCCAACAACTCTAACATTTCTGCAGATTTGCCATTTTGCTTGTATTTCAGCCAATCCTTCTGAGGATTGTGTATTATATGTTTCTAGGGGTTGAGATCTTGCTCCCCCTTCTTTATTTGAGCTATTATTTCCATATATATGTATTATTGACATTGGGCAGCAATTCCTCATCATGGATTGCGCAGTCATAGCTAGGGCTTTCCTTGTATAGCAGTATTTCTCCATTTTCATGTATATGTTTCGTTGAGGCTACTTTCCCTAGTTTGAGAGATCATTCCCTCAAGAACTTGTATACATTTTTTTTTTTGCTATCATATAATGTAATGGTTATGTGGATCTTTTGGAATTTTGGTTTTAATGCATTCACATCTATTTTCCAGCTCATGTTTATGTATTGTTGATCCCCACATTGGTAATATGTTGAGATATTCCCAATAGTGTATCTGTTCCTAATTTGGGAACATTACAGTGGTATTAGAGCATGATCTCTGGCTTAGCCTATGAGTCTCAGCCAAAGAATATCAAGATGATGAAAAATAGTATTTTACTCTCATCTATTTTCAGATCCAGAGGAGACCTCTCCAAGGAGGTCAAGAAGATTGAAGAAAGGGAAGAGGAAGGACCATGTACTTCCTATTCTCATAGAGAAGAAGACCAGAAGCATGAAGAACACTTGGAATTCGAAATTCTAAGTGAGTATATTATTGAATACCATGCAAAACCTAGAGCTCTAGCTTTGCCACAATTTATTTAGCAGAAAGAAGAAAGAAGACCCCTCAGCTATGGGATGAAGGAAGGAAATATATTTCTATTGTACACATTTGATGGATCACTCACATGTGCAGTAGAGTTTTGGATGAAGAAGCTAGAGGCTTTCTTCCTATAACATCCTGTAGTAGAAAGAGAGGCTATAGAAATTACAACATTGCACCTTGAAGGTGAAGCAAAGAATTGGTGGATCAGCCATCTAAGCCATGCAAGGGTTTCAACTCTTGCTGAGTTTTCTGAGAGGTTGATCAGAAGATTTGGCCAGAAGAGGGAGGAGCCCTCACCACCAGTTGATGAGGAATGTACTAGCGCTGTTGAGACCATGGAGGAGTAGCCTTCATCTTCAACAGTTTGGGAGGCCAACACTAATGAGGAGGAAACTCTTGAAACTCTGCAAGGAGTTTCCACATTTCACCAAGGTATGATTCAAAATCCACCTCTTGTCATTTCAGAAATGTTTTTGGATGGGTCTATATCATTGCATGCAGTTGATCTAGAGAAGTAGAATAACACTATGCTAAGCAATGAGGAAGAAAGGAGGAATCATTCCTCGTGTGAGCATTCAGAGAGAAACTTCATTCAAGAAGTCATGAAGGAAGCAGTGAGGAGGAGTAGACATCTAGAGATAAGAAACTCTTTCTCCTCTCTAGATGACACTCTCTCAATGAGCATGCCACAACACAAAGAGAGAATTCTACTAGCAGCAGATCCAAGGCCTCTTTGGTTTTGGAAGGCCATGCATGAGGAGGAGAACTCTCTAAGAGATTTCAGTGGAGGTGCACTCCCACACATCATGGAGTGCAAGGATCTTCAACATTTTGAGGAGGTACTCCCCTTATCTCAGGAGCAGATAATAGATGGAGGACATCTTCGGATGGATAACATCTCTCATGAATGTGTTGGACAACTCTTGATCCATGCACAACATGATGGGAGGTTTTTGCCTACCACCTATTTGGGTCCTCATAGGGTCAAATTGATCCTATGGAAGATTGCATTTTAAGGTCCCATGAAATGCAGAAATTTTATGTGGGATGATGGTAGCCCTCATGGGAGGAGTGCCAATATGAAGGGTGGAAGGAGACATCCACAATTGGTTGAGTGGATGTGGATGGTGAGCAAGACGCTGGTGAGCTACCTGCAGATTTATGATACCAAGCAGCTGGAGGCTTGGTTGCGCTAGTTACTCTTGAAAGAGTTTGGCCATCACTTGGCATACTCTATTTCCAAGGGTATGAGGATGGAGAAGATGTGGCAGGATGCTGGCATCATGGAGCAACGAAGAGTATGGATGCATAGTGATGATGCAACATTCACTATGTCTTCATCACATATCTAGTATGATGAGAGCATGAGGAAGCATAAATTTTTTTTTTTTGCTAGGGTCAGTCTTTGGAGAGAGAGGGAAAATTTGCTCTCATTCATTGTATGATGTTGCAGGAGTAGGAGATGGCACTATCATGGTGCAGAGGGGATGCTCCTTGACCTTTGATGATCAGGAATTACTTCCACCTTGGGAGAGATTCCATAGTTGCAGCAACATTATTGGAATATTGCCCATATATGTTGAGGAAGCTGAGGGCAACAGTGCTATGTCATCTAGAGATTGTCTAGTGCCTCATGCAAAGGAAGGAGGAGCTCTTGCTCCAAGTAGAGGGATTCTTGTATCTTTGCAATGGAGCCCCCGAGATCTCATGTATGGAGATCAAGGCACAACTCATGTTCTACATGTGCCATTATTGAGGAGGTGTGAAACCATGGAGACACAAGGAGGAGATAGGGAGGATGACCATCATGGTGTGATGAGGAGCACACATCCGTGTCTATTTTATGAGGTTAATGCACCTAAGGAGGTGATTGGATTGCACAATGGAAGCATGGATAGACTTGTTCATTCATATATGCAGTCACATTTTGATGATGATGTCTCATTACATGGAGACATTTTGCCGGGGAGACCACTGTACCAGTAGAGGAGGAGGGATGCTTCACATGTTGAGGCACCATTCATTGATCTCAGAGGAGTGGAGACCTTGGGTGGTAACCATATGATAGATGTCCTTCATGAGGAATCATCAGTGTTGTCACTATGGAGGATAGATCCATGTTGGAGCTCCGGGTTATTGGTGGAGTATTCCCAGGATCATCTTGCTTGCATGATATTGATAGATCAGCATATGAGGAGATGCATAGATCATGTGCAGATGGAGGAGAAACATAACTCTTTGGAGGAGTTAGCACATCCACCTCTTTTCTCTTTGAGGATGAGAGGAGACTCATTTTTGAGCCACTCCATTTGCATAAGAAAAAATTATGGTAAGGGTATTGTTTATCTGCATTATGATTTGTATATTCATCCCTTAACCATATTTGTACAGGATGTTTCTCCAAGGAGGAGCCTTCTGTTACACAGTAATTTTTCACCATCCCTGCAATCCCCATCTCGCCCATTGGAGGGTCGTTTCTGTGACCAATAAGCAGTGTCATGCCTTGCAAATACCATCATTGCATCCCTTTCCATGAGGACAACATTCCTTCTGTTGATCATTTCCTGAGCAGACCCCTAAAAACACCTATTTTTGCATTGGCGCTGGTAGCTTGTTATGTACTCGCGCCAATGAGGAAAATTAACACTGAGCCCGTGCCAATTGGCACTTTGTCCCAGTTAAGCACTCGTGCCAATCTGCTTTTGGAAATTTTTTTTAAAAAAGGAGGCGAAGTTTCGATTAACACAACTTCGTGGACGAGTCATCAGGAGTGGTTTCGACTGAATAACCACGGCCTTCCTCCTTTGGCCTCTTGTTTCCACCATATGGGGAACCTCCCAAAGGATAAGGCCTTCCTTCCACTATTGTAGGGATCCCAACCTCCTCCTCTCCTCTATAAATATAGCCATCTTCCATTGATGAAGGGGTTGAATGGCTGAATTTCCAAGAGTCTCCAAGAATCTTTAATGTCCCAAGAGCCATCAGAGCCTTATGTTGCAAGAGACTTGATTCATTCCCTTAAGGCCAAATCCAAGCAAGGAGATTATTGTCGAGACATCCGAAGAGAGAGGCTTGTCCTATCCCCGACAGGCTTTTTCGAGACGTGTTCTGCTGGCGACCCTCCGAAGGGGAATTCAACGTCAGAGCCACGTTGTATCCTCCTTTGATTGATTAATGATAATAGACTATTGGTTATGGTTCCACTCTTGTTGTTGATTATGATAATGAGTTATGTCTCCTCTGACTGACATATAGTTGCATGTACTGGATTTTACGCTTGCGTTTGTTGTGTTTCTTGCATGTGCAGGTGTCCGGTCACGGAGATCGTGCAGATCATGATTTGCCAGAGCTAAGGAACGAGAGCGCTACCTTCTCTACAAGCGACAATGTTGGATTCCAGGTAAGCCTTCATCTCTAGTTTGTTTATCTGTAATTAGGAACCTGCACTATAGCATGAATGATTGTTGCTAGACCCAGTCTGGGCTAGTAGGGATCGCCTATGTCCGTAGAGGGGATTTACCTCCAGAACAAATTGGCGACTCCGCTGGGGATCATCTAGCTTATTGTTGTTCTATTTTATAAGCTACAGACAGAGCCTGAAGTTAGCCAGATAGCCTTCGAAAAACTATTGCTCTGCATAGCGAAGTAGATCAAAGCGGCTTCAGTCAATCTGCGGTTTAGTTTATGAACTGAGCACTTGGAGTATTGCCTTGTCTTTCAGTCGATTTTTGACTTTTCTTGCTTGATCAACTCTTTTGGCTGGCTCTTTTCTAAGTGTTTGGCTTTTTTTTCAGCCCCAGAGAATCAAATCTGACCTCTGTTTTTCCGATTTTTCATCCTTTCATGGTTGGCTTGATTGGCGCGGTTTCCACCCTGACAGTCGCGCCAATTGGCGCGGGTTGCCAGTTCATCACTTGCGCCATCCCCTGTCTGGCACAGATTACAGCCAGATAGTCGCGCCATCTCTTGTAGGTGTTAGGGTTTACCCTTGTTCAGAAGTTTCTTTTGGTCAGTACTTTGCTTCTGGGTTTGTTTTAGATTCTTCTTGAAGTGGTGAGTCTGGTCTTGGTTGGGAGAAATTCTTTGTTTTTTCATTTTTAGGCGTTGGCGCTTGTTGTTAGTTAGCAACCCGTGCCAATTGGGCATTGGCTCTAGTTGTCAGTGAGCAAGTCGTGCCAGTTGGTGCTAGTTGTCAGTGACAAAGTCGAGCCAATTTCAGGGTGTGTGAAAATTGAGACTTTTTCCCTGAATCCTTCACCAGTGTGTCTTTCCCTTCCGGTCTTTTCTCTATATGAGCATAGATTACATTGCTCATTGTTTGAAATGTCTTCTCTCCATGATTTCTTGATGTAAAAGGGAATGAATGCCTTGTTTTGATCTCTTGCTTTGGAAGTCCTCTTTGTGTTTGACCTCATATGTCTTGTCGCCTTTTGAGGGATTTCGTGACAAAGTGTTTGAAACAACGATTGCATTCTTAGTGTTTGTTTACATCTCTTTTGCATTCATCCTTCATTAAGAAGATTTGCGTTTATTTAGCTTTCGTCTCAAAGTTTTCTTTTTGTTAAAATGCATTAGATCACATTGCATTGAAGAGTATTTTGATATTTATCATTAAACTTAGATCACATTGTTTAATGATTGAAATCTAAAAATCGCTTTGAGTGCATTCTCTTTCATTGAAAGCATGCATTAAGTAGATTATCATTTCATCGAAAAATGCATTGAGTGCATTCTTATTATTTGAAAGGAAAAAGGAAATTGTGCATAGATTACAATTGCATAGTTTTCAAAAAAGAGGATTTTGCATAGATCACATTGCATTGTTTGCATCATTGAATGTTTGAAATTACTTTTGGATAGTGAAAGTCATCTAGTTTTGAAAAGATTTCGTTTGCAATGTTGTTTTATGTCACATCATTGTTTGAAGCTCTTCCCTTAACTGGATAGCATTCATCGAATGAAATGATATACTGTGGCATATAGTGTGCATTTAGGAGATTTTGTGACATCACACTCGCTAAGGCCTGAAAACCGAAACGTAATTGAAGATCAACCATAAAATTTACTCAATTTACCTAAGGAAGCACTGAAACATTAACGAAACATTTAGAGGTCTAGGCTAGAGATGTGTTCCGGCGTCTTTAAACCTAGTAGCTATCGTTCACCTGTTGGCCTTAGATAGCACTAGTACGGACTTGTGCTCCCCGTACCGTCGAGTATATAAAGGGAGACCCCACTAGGTTTCTATCCTTTATCCATATGAAGCCAAGTCTGCTGCCCTATACCCATGATACACCGGACACAACATTCGGGGATATTGCCTGCACGTACGTTAAGTCCTTGGTTGATTTCTCTTTCATTTTGAAACCAAGGTGTATATTGCAGTTCACGGTTATTTGGTACACCCTTTGCCTAGTATTCCTGAGCAGTCATTTTGATCTTATCTAACTCTTTAAATTTGAAAAGGTCATCAAGCGCTTGTCCTTTCATGCTTGTTTCCAATTTGAAAGAGATAGAGTCACCTTTTACTCGTTTCTCGACTCTTAAAATATGAAACATTAGAGTTTTGTTTCAATGTTTTAAAAATTAACTGCCCACGAAACATTCCTGGTTAAAGTTAGTTTCTTTAGGGTGTTGTTTTGATCATTTCTGATGTCAACTTTTCCAGAGTACACCAACCAAGGAATCCCCTTCGATGGGAATCCTGGTCATTTTCCTCCTTTTGGAAATGTTGGTGCTCCTTATATGGCAACGTTGTCCCTTCCTGGGTTAACTGTTGGGTTGCCTGTTTGGTTGTTTTCAACCTCAGTGGTCCCGAATGTCCCGGCTACTGTTCAAGCGTCTCCTCCGCCTGAACAACATCATGTTGATTCCAAGGTGGACCTCTCCCCTTCTTCACCTATTTCTGTGTCCTCCTCTTCTACTTCGCTTGGTGAAAGTCTAGATTCAAGTAACCAGGTGGCTAAGAAGAAGAAGAAGAAGAAGACAAAGAAGAAGAAGTTAGATAAAGGAGAGGCTAGCTTTGCGGCTATTACGCCTAAGAAGCCTTCCATCTATAAACCTCCCAACCCTCCACGGAAAGTCAAGTTCCATTGCATGTTGTGCACGGGAGACCATCTTTTTCGAGACTGCCCTAGCATTCCCAAGGTGCTCGAAGTATGGTCCAACAGTTTTCCACCGTTGCCTTTAGCTTCCGAGAGTCAGGTTGGGGGCACGTCCTTAATTGGTGCTAGTAAGGCTCCTAAGAAGCAAGGTAAGATTACCAATCCCTGTAAGTTGTGTGAAGGGCATCATGCCATTCACCTTTGTCCATACATGGATGAAGCCAAATGAGTTTTGGACAACTTAACCGGTTCTACACCATGCCTTCCAGCTGGTTATAATCGGCTTTCTTTGAGTCCTCCACCAGCTGATGCTACGATTGGTCAAGAGTCATCCTTGGTTGATCTCACTCCCTCAGAAATTCAAATTCAGGAATCTGTTCCTGACCAACCATTGGTCATGGGATCAGTTGAACTGGTCCTGTCTGCGGTGCACCAGGTCTTTTCCATTGAGAGTGGACCTCACATCCCTCAAGTTCTTCTGGTTTCTTCAGATTCCTCAGACTTGGAGAAGGATTCTCCTATCCCTATACCTCAAGAAGCTACTCCTTCGCCTCCCGTGATGGAGGTCCCGGAGGTCATGGAGGATGCTCCTTCTTCTTCTGTAACACCAGGGGAAGACCATCTCGGTTCGATGGTAGCCCCTCTGAGTAGTTTGGTTGCTTCCTTTGATTGGAGTCGATTTACAGGATACCACCTTCCGTCTTATGTGCCTTTCGAGATCACAGTACAGGCTTTTGGTCTGGTCGTACCCAACACCATTATAGATGAAGGCGCGTCTGTTAGTGTTCTATCCTCAACTACTTGGCAAGCTTTTGGCTCGCCGCCGCTTGCGCCTCTTACGCAGAATCTGTTGGCATTTAACAGAAGAACGAGTCAACCGTTAGGGATCCTTCCAAGGTTACCTGTTACTTTGGAAGGTAAAACCGTCCATATGGATGTGATGGTTGTTCCAAGCCCCTTTGATTTCAATATTCTCTTGGGGTGTGATTACACCTACACCATGGGAGCACTTGTCTCCTCCCTTTTTCGTGTGGTATGTTTTCTGCATGAAGGACGGATCGTGACCGTTGATCAGCTTTCGTTATTTGGTCTTGATGTGGTAGCTGGCCCGCTATCATCCCTTCCTGGATTTTATCCACTTGTTGTATCTGCCCCACCGCAGGTGAACTATGTGGCTACCTACCCTGTGCCTGTACTCAGTGACGATGTCGTTATGCATCAGGTACTGGGGGCATTGGGTCCTAATTTCTGGGATGTTTTCCTTCCATCGGAAGTAGAACTCTTGGAAGCGATGACTTCTTTTTCATTATGATGAGGTCGTCGGAGCATGGTTCTTTTCCTGTGTCAAGCTCCTTAAAAAATGAAACAAGGTCGCCGGAGCAGAGTTCCTTGTGTTGTGTCAAGCTCCTTAAAAAATGAAACAAGCTCCTATGAGGATAGTTCTTTTAATGTGTCAACCTCGTTAAAACAATGAAACACGTTCCTGTTCAATTCTAGTTTTTGATAAGATCTTGTAAAATCCCAGTAGAGTCTTTTTCTTAATCTCGTAACTTGAACCTTCACTCCATCTACCTTTCATATGGATTGAAGATTGGGGGGGGGTGTACCTCGAATTGAGTGACCATGCTGGGGGCATGCTTAATTTTTTCAAGCATAGTTTGTTTTCGTTTCAAGCTTGTGTAAAAATGAAACTGGTTTCAAGCATAGTTTATCTTTGTTTCAAGCTTGTGTAAAAATGAAACCTTTCCCATTTTACCTCTCGTGATTGCCATTTTATCAACCTGTTTTTCCAGATGAGCCTTGGTTTTCTCACTCCATCATCACTATCTGCTTGGCCGATCATATGCCTTCACTTGGTTGTTTTACCTGTTCCTGAGGAACCGCTATGATGAGTGGTCTTGTTAGCCAGCCTCTTGACATTTATTTTTTCTATGCAGTTCCACCATTACTGGAACCAGTTGCTACCCTTTATACCACTCATTCCTCCAGGACGAGTCATATTTCAGCTCTTTTCTGACTCTCTAAACATGAAAAGATTTTCAAGTCCCTTGTCGTTTCGATCTCGTTAAAGTGGATGCAAATCGACATCTACCCAGTATACGTTTACCCCTTTTTCGAGCTGGGATAGATTATTTATGAAAAAAGAATACCCTAGCCTATTGCGACTAGGAGGTTTTCTCAGACATAGCTTTCTACCTTTTCGGATCTAAGAAACTATTTACGAAAAGGGACCTTTGGAGTTTACTTTTCTGTTGTCTTTTCAAACTCTCTAAATATGAAAAGACATCGAGTTCTTCCCTTGCCAGACTCGTTAAACCCTGATGAAAGTGGATTCAGTCGTAATGGCGTTATTCGAGTTCCTCCTTCCTAGGGCTCGTTAAATGTACTAGGATGGATTCGCCCGAAGGGCGGACTTATATGACAAGCATATGGTATCCTCTTCAAGCTTGTGTAAAAATAAAGAGGTACTCGCTAGAAATGGTGGGGAAAAATGGAACTATTATCATCGTCGTGTCAGCAGTATGTCACTCCTAAAAATGGCACTTGTCTGCATTTGTGTCGGGTTGGGGACAATCTCATCTCATTTTTTGTTTGCCTCCGTGGTTTTGGGTAATCCCTTTTGACCTCTCATCTATTCTTTGCCTCATCACCATGACCTCTGATCTGTTGATGTTAAATACTTCCAAATCCACTGTCGTGCCACCGATATGTTCAATAGAAGTTGACCTCTGTAGTTACAACCTTCCTCTGGTTCTCATCTGATCCTGATTCAAAAAGACATTATGTTCCTCTATCTCATGTTGATGATGTGGGAAACACTATGGCCCACCTTCGATCAAGGTCACTTCCTGTCGACTTCAGCCCATTATCTAGGAAGCTGATCTAGAGACTCCCTTCTGGTACCTTGAAGCCTACATGCCTCAATGGCAGGTTCTTCGCATTCGATGTGAGGTTTTAATCATTGTCCTCTGATCGAGTGATTCTACGGGTGTTCGACGCCAGCTCATTGATTCACATGCCGTGGATTGTACCTATAGTACCTTGAGGGCCATTGTCATTATTGGTGGTATCTCTCGCATATGTTAACATCTTTCATCACTGGCTGGTAATCAGACGATGTTCTTGCATGTTCGACTTCAACTCACTTATTCACATGCTTGAACTTGTACTTTGTTCGGGTCAAGATGGAGCGCAAGACTCTGGATTTTGTCTGTTGGAATCCAGGCTACAATTTTGTGGATTATTATGATTGGTTACATGACTCATTCACTGGATGGTTGTGACCATACCTGAGTCTATTTATCGATCCTCACTGGATGGCTGCGTCCATGCCTTGGATCTGGATTATTACATACTCTGTTATGGATGGTTGCGCCCATACCACATGTATATCATGTATTTGAGAAATCAATTGTACTTCTCTACGCAGGTTTTTCGATGGCAGTGTTTTCAGTTGGACACGTTCTCGTAAAGCATTTCACCCCTCTCTCTCTTTCGGGCCTCATGCTTTAGGGGGCATATATTACACAGTAATTTGTCACCATCCCTGCAATCCCCATCTCGCCCATTGGAGGGTCATTTATGTGACCAATAAGCAGTGTCATACCTTGCAAATACCATCATTGCATCCCTTTCCATGACGACAACATTCCTTCTGTTGATCATTTCCTGAGCAGACCCCTAAAAACACATGTTTTTGCATTGGCGCTAGTAGCCCGTTATGTACTCGCGCCAATGAGGAAAATTAACACTGAGCCTGCACCAATTGGTGCTCTGTCCCAGCTAAGCACCCGTGCCAATCTGCTTTTGGAAAGTTTTTTTAAAAAAGGAGGCGAAGTTTCAATTACAACAACTTCGTGGATGAGTCATCAGGAGTGGTTTCGACTGAATAACCACGACCTTCCTCCTTTGGCCTCTTGTTTCCACCATATGGGGAACCTCCAAAAGGATAAGGCCTCCCTTCCACTCTTTTAGGGATCCCAACCTCCTCCTCTCCTCTATAAATATAGCCATCTTCCATTAATGAAGGGGCTGAATGGCTGAATGGTTGAATCTCCAAGAGTCTCCTAGAATCTCCAAGTTCCCAAGAGCCATCAGAGCCTTATGCTGCAAGAGACTTGATTCATTCCCTTAAGGCCAAATCCAAGCAAGTAGATTATTGTCTAGACATCCGAAGAGAGAGGCTTGTCCTACCCCCGACAGGCTTTTTCGAGACGTGTTCCACTGGCGACCCTCCAAAGGAGAATTCAGCGTCAGAGCCAGGTTGTATCCTCCTTTGATTGATTAATGATAAGCGACTATTGGTTATGGTTCCACTCTTATTGTTGATTATGATAATGAGTTATGTCTCCTCTGACTGACATATAGTTGCATGTACTGGATTTTACGCTTGCGTTTGTTGTGTTTCTTGCATGTGCAGGTGTCTAGTCACGGAGATCGTGTTGATCGTGATTTTCCAGAGCTAAGGAACGGGAGCATTACCTTCTCTACGAGCGACAACGTTGGATTCTAGGTAAGCCTTCATCTCTAGTTGCTTTATTTGCAATTAGGAACCTGCACTGTAGCGTGAACGTTTGTTTCTAGACCTGGTCTGGGCTAGTAGGGATTTCCTCTGTCCGCAGAGGGGATTTACCTCCACAACACCTTCCTTTCTCTAGACCTCATGGTCTACTTAAGGCCATCAGCACTATTTATGACCACTCCCTAGGAGGACTTGGGGAGGAAATGTGAAAGGGATCATCAGAGTAGCTTCATTTTGCACCCTCAAGTGTGAAAAGGGGCAAATGCATGAAGACAAGGTCATGTTTGACCAAGTCAACAGCGTTGCCATAGGAGGAGTGGATCACTTTATGAGACAACGCAGTGTGAATGAGGAAGAGGATATTTGGTGGAGGAAACCATAATGGATGGGGCCCATGGAGAAAGAGCTTTCACTTGTTTAAAATGAGGGCAAGGCAACCATTGTTTCACATACTTTGCATTATTCATCTCATTGTCTATTTAGACAATTGTGCATTCTTTGCTATTTAGAAAGAGTTTCCAGGCAATTCCTATTTAGGATTTCTCCTCCTTCTTGAGAAGTCTCTTGAAGGATTTTTCTTCATTCTCCATATCTCTTGGCTCAAGGCCAAAGCTTATCCTTCCAGTTACTGCGTTATTTCTGCTCAAGTATAACACAGTGTTGCTGGGGTGTTGCAGTGGAGGACACCATATACCATTTCCTTGGCTCATCTGTCAGAGGGGGGAGCTTCTATTCCTCTAGGAGGTTAGTGAGGGAGATCAAGGAGAATATTTTAGATCATTGGCATCAGGCCAAGCATTCCTCTTCACCACCAGCGTAGTCCCTTCTCTAGACTACGTTATTTCTGAGTGTGTTTGCAGTGGAGACTTGCTCCACACGTTTGGAGGGTTAGATATTAGGTGAGAGGATCAACCTTTCACTGTAGAGATCCATTGGAGAAGATCTTGTCATTGATTGCAGCATATTTAGTCTTCTCTATTTGTTTCCAGTTCTTGAGTTGCTGCAGCTACCTAGCAACTCCGGCATTTCTGCAGATTTTCCATTTTGCTTGTATTTTAGCCAATCCTTCTGAGGATTGTGTATTGTATGTTTCCAGGGGTTGAGATCTTGATCCCCCTTCTTTATTTGAGCTATTATTGTCATATCTATGTATTATTGACATTGGGCAGCAGTTCCTCCTCATGGATTGTGCATTCATAGCCAGGGCTTTCCTTGTATAGCAGTATTTCTCCATTTTTATGTATATGTTTCATTCAGGCCACATTGCCTAGCTTGAGAGATCATTCCCTCAAGAACTTGTATACATTTTTTTGCTGCTATCATCTAATGTAATGGTTATGTGGATCTTCTGCAATTTTGGTTTTAATGCATTCACAGGTATTTTCCAACTCATGTTTATGTATTGTTGATCTCCACATTGGTAATATCTTAAGATATTCCCAATAGTGTAGTTGTTCCTAATTTGGGAACATTACAACAAGGTAAGTTCCATAGATCAAAAAACAAAGGTCACCACGCACAAACAGATCACAAATCATTACACTAGTATTATCACGTGGTTAAAACCCTTGAAGAGGGAAACAGTCCACGGCCTCAGCCAACACGACCACTTCAGGCAATTTATTAATATAAAAGGAAAATTTACATATGTTTCTCCCATAAACGGTTACCGAACCAGTGACCCTCCATGCTTTTTAAATACATATCATGGACCAATCGTGTGTTAAGCCATGGATCAAGTGTCATTAATACTGAGGAGAGAGTGAACTGTTGGATCACTACAAATTGTGACCTTCGGATTATAAGTTGCAAATGTACATAGTAAAGAAACACACTTTACCTAACTCTACACTAGACTAAGTTATTCTTAACTGTTTCCTATGTGTCAGAATATCCTAACAAAAACTTGTATATCAGGAGAAGAGGATGAAAGGAGTTTCCCAAGATTCTTCTTCAAACCATGCAGGACATTGCCCGAGAAATCAAGGAGATGAGGATGGAGAGACACAAAGAATCCCCTAGAGGGTTTCTACATGGAGAAAACTCCATCATTTCACATTACTAGTATGATCAACTAGTGAGGCATCAAGTTTCTAGCGCTCCGCTATGTCTACGTTCTTAGCAGTGAAAAATGGCAGACCCCAAGAATAAGAAACTCTTGAATATTATTTTCTATAGTATGAGTCTCAATCTTAGAGATTCAAAGATAATATAAGCTTTCAGGAGTTTTTTCAAATCAAGGACAACAGAAGACCCCAACATAACAATAGAAGTCGAGGATTCATACAAAACAATGATCTACAACGGACCATTGGTAGATTATTTTTTCCCGCTTTTGATGGATCATCCAAGTGCATAGCCAAGTCTTCGGTGGAGAAGCTAGACATCTACTTCTAGTTGAACCAAGTACTGGAGATGGAAGCCTTCAAAATAGCAGCACTACACCTTGAAGGTGAGGCACATGATTGGTGGTTTCATGGTATTTCTACATTGGGGAATGCCAATGTGACTACATATTCAGATTTCACTCGGAGGTTAGTAGAGAGACTTGATCGAATAGACCTAGAGGCACCTTTTAATGAGCTAGCCAAGATCAAGCAGTCAGGTAATCCAGAGACCTATATTTATGAATTTCTAAAAATTTCTGTCATGGTTCCTAATTTATCTACAACTATGTGGATTTATATGGTCATTGATGGGCTAGCAGAGCCTCTGCATGGTTTGGTTAAATCTACTAAACCAACTACTCTTCAAGATGATATTGAGAGAGCAAGAGATTTACAAGATGCCTTGCCAAGGGAAAAGGCTCCATTTCAGCAAAGGCCACCCTTTCAAAAAATGGGAAAGATGTGAACGTTCTCCCTTCAAAAGAGAACTAGAACAAAGCGCCTCTTAGTGATGATGTCTGAAGAGACTTGAGGAGAAGGAAGCTTTTCTTCACATGCCAAGAACCATGGGCACCAGGGCATCGATGTTCAGCATGGAAAGCACACTATATAGAGGTATTCTCTGATAGTGAGGATGAGGAATAAGAGGAGCTAGAAGGGGAAAAAATTATTGGCATAGAAGAAGAGGATCCACAACCACCAGGAGGTGGGAATGGGGCATTTTATCTAGTTGGAGGAGACCTTGCATCTTTTCAGGGAGTACCCAAGTATATAAATTTGAGAGTTGGAGGTTCCATTCAGGATCAGAGGGTATCAGCGTTGATTGACAGTGAGGCTACTCACAACTTTATTGATGCCCAGTTAGTGCAGAGGAGAGAAATACCCACTGATGATTTTGAGGGATTTTCAGTTTTGGTCCCAGGAGCTAGAACTATGCAGTGTATGAAGTATGTTCCGATATTGTCAATAATCTTGGGGACAGACACCTTGAATGATCACTTCTTTGTGGTTGACATTCGGGACACCAATATGATATTGGGTGTGCAGTGGTTGATTACATTGGGGAAAGTCACTACATATTGGGAGACTTCGCAGATGGAATGGGTAGATATGAAGAGTGATAAGCGTCAGATGATCAGGGGCATGCATAGTTATCCCCCTCATATAGATTTTTCAAACAAGATAGAGCTTGATTTGCACAGTGGAAGAAAGGAAACATCAGTCCACTCAGTTATGCAGTTGAATTTGACCAATGATGTAGTATTATTTGGAGGCATACCACCAGGAAGGCCCCCGAACTAGGAGTTGGTTAAAGAGTTCTCACAACAAGCTGCACTAGTCATAGATCTGAATGAGGTGAGAAATTTGGGTGAGCTTAGCACAACGCAGAGATTGTTTGGTAGGCTTAAAGAGGAGAGGGACATTCTTCCGGTATTATTATTACCAACTCTCACCAAGCATCTTGCACTGAGAGGAGATGTTTCAGGGATGGATGATGACAACATCATGGTGCAAGGGGGCTAATCCATGGCCTTTGAGAGTTAGAAGATACTTCCACATAGGAGGGAATATTCCATATATGGTAGAGGAGTGTTGGTGTTCATGCATGCATTGTGCAAACTCGGAAATTTTTGCATGGGTGAGAGCTTCTATGTGAAGACTAACTCCATAAACTTCAACCCTTACTTAAGCAGGAGTAGCAACAATGGAGGCAACGGAGGAAGGATAAAATTATTCTATCATATGAATTTAGCATTGAAAATTTCAAAGAGGGGAGCAGTAAAATGAAAGGTGCCTTTCCACAAGGGCCAACAACACTACCATTTTTGGGAATAGATCTTGATTGGGAGTCCCAACTATTGATGGAATACTCCAAAGGTCACTTCACGTGTGAAGTTATTGATGGACATGTGATAGATGAGAGGTATACAATGATGGATGGAGTCATCTATTATCAGAATAGGATATTCTTGACTACAGATTCTAAGCTCAAGAAGAAGATTCTACATGCAGCACATGAAGCACTCCTTTTTGGCCACACGGATTTCATGGGGGCATATCAAGCCATTATGTATGGATTCTCTTGGGAGGGTGTCAAAGAGGATGTGCATGATCTAGGTGGATATCGGTGGCCACCCACCTATTCCATTTGGACCTACACCATCAATTCTTGTAGCTTTTCACATTCATCACAACTTAATATTTTTAGCAGGTTTTTGGGTCCTACACTCTCGGAGCCATTTTGGGGGCTTAATCATCCAAGTGGATATTGGTGGAAACCCACATATTCCATTTGAACCCCCACCATTGGTTTGTTCAATTTTTACATTGCATCACAACTTACTATTTTAGTAGCTTTTCGGGTCCTGAACTTCCAGAGCCATTTTGAGGCCCTAAACGACGTTTTTTGGGTAAATAGGGAGAAACATACGTCCATGGACCAAACATCAAAAGTTTTACTCCTTGGATAGAAATTTCTCACAAGGTATGATACCCGTGAAACAGAGATCTTATGTCTAATTTGTGTCCCCAGGAAATTGAAACACCAAATTACCCAAACAGGGCCCATAGTTTTGGTGCTTCATCTCGTAGGGTTAGGTTTTTTGATGTTTAGAGTTATCCATTGTTTCTCAATAATAAATAGGCCCTCAATCCTCATTGTAACATAGTTCAGAGGTCTGTAGCCATAATATCTCTTCTCTGAGATACACTACCATCATCCTAGCTATTCTATTTCCATTATGTGTGTAAGCATATTTCTATTATTTGATATTAATGAAATGAAGCATTATTTCCATTGCATCTCTATGTTTATGTCTATTTATATATTTTATTGCATTCCTACATAAATCCAGATTAGTGGCCACCCACATATTCCATTTTAACCCCCACCATCAGTTCGTTTAGTTTTTAAGTTGCAGCACAACTTACTATTTTTAGCAGTTTTTTGTGTCTTAAACTTCCAGAGCCGTTTTGAGGCCCTAAACGACATTTTTTTGGAAAACTGGAGCAACATGGGTACATGGATTG
Source organism: Pinus albicaulis (assembly GCA_034641835.2). Classification (NCBI taxonomy): domain Eukaryota; kingdom Viridiplantae; phylum Streptophyta; class Pinopsida; order Pinales; family Pinaceae; genus Pinus; species Pinus albicaulis. The sequence continues at coordinate 48,323 of JAXQQM020092349.1, forward strand.
ATGTTTCTCACATCAAAAGAATTATCCTTGGATATATATTTCCAACGAGGTATGATACGAGTCAAACGGAGATCGTATTTCGAAGTTATGTCCCCGGGAAGTTGAAACACCAATTTACCCAAATGGGGCCCATAGTGTAAGCATATTTCTGTTATTTGATATTAATGAAATGAAGCATTATTTCCACTGCATCTCTGCGTTTATGTCTATTTCTGTATTCTATTGCATTCCTACATAAATCCAAATCATTGCACCAACATATTAGGAGGTGTACGGTTTTCTTGAAGAATGAGGAGGAAAACAACCACCTTGCAGGGTTGTTAGAGCCGCTTCCCTCTCCGATAGAGATATGGGAAGGCTCATCTATGAACCTCTTCACGAGCTTGCCAAAAGTACATGGTAAGGATTGTGTTTTTATGCATATGGATCAACTAACCAATTATTTTCATTCCTTTGCCATTCATTTATAGTACATTTCTCCACAAAAGGGCAAGCCTTTCTTTAGAGTTCATGGTCTACTTGGGGCCATAATCAGTGATGGGAATGACCACCCCTTAGGAGGCTTTGGGGAAATGATATCTTGTTTAGAGTGTGCTCAGTTGACACCAAATTCCCTGTACTACTTCCAGGCATGTGAGAGGATAGCGGCAGCAAGAAAGTGGTTCGAAAACCACTTATCACATCATGTTTTGAGGCAGCAAGGAGCAGAACTGCATTGGTTCCCTTTGAGGGACCATTATCATCCTCCAGTATTTCATATGGTAGTCAGTGTATCTCTAATTTTGATCACATATGTTGATGATGTTTTTGTCATTATTTTTTTGATGATGGTATGAATGGCACATGGATTGTATTTTTTCATTGGGAGTGATATCTCCAACATTTCTTATGCCCCATGCTTCACTAAGAACATTGGACAGTATGTGGTTGCTACCATAGATCTATTACTTCCTTACGATGTGAGCCATTTGACTAACTTGGACACTTGGGAGGAGAAGCTAAGGTGGATATTGATGAGAGAAGACCTGATTCAGTGGGGGAGCTTATCATCTATGGGTGACACCCGGGAAGCAAGAGAGATTTTGCAGCATTCATCCTCACAGTTACTTGAGGACAAGCAACATTTGGGAGGGGTGGAATTTAATATTCCTAATTAGCTTTCAGCTAGTTGGAATATTAAATTTTTCTTTTGTCATTTAGATAGATTAATCAAAGGGTAGGGAGACCCATAAATCTCCTTAGTTTTAATAAAACCACTTCTAATGTGGATGAGGATCATCCTATCAGTTGGATAAATCACCCTTATGTGTGAATAGAGGTTGAAGCATATGGATGGGGTCAAGTTTGACCAAATCAACAATGTTGCTATGGAGGAGTGGATAGTTAATGAGTGATAGCATAGTGTTAGTGGGAGGAAGTCTCCATGAGAGTAGTGACTTTAATATGTGGGGCCCAAGGTGAGGAAGCTCACAAATCATATAAGGCAGGGGATGGAAGTGATAGATGGAATTATGATTATTATTTATGTCTCCGTCTTTTATGACTTCTTGCATGCTTTAGATGTTTAGCGGAGTCTACAGTGCTGTTTAGAACAAGGGTGTTTCCGAGTGGAAATTCCACCCTCATCCTCGAGGGACTTTGAGTGCCTACTCAAGAGAGGTTTATTGAGTTGCATTTCCACCATCCAGCATCAGGCCAAGCTTTATCCATTATCCAGATCGCAGTCTCCTTCACAACTGTGTTGTTTTGCAGGGAAGTAGTGGTGGAGGAGGGATAGATTCAGTTTCTGAGCTTGTTTTCCAGTGGAGGGTTCAACCCTTCATCTCGGAGGCTAGAAAGGAAGGTATTTGTGTATCATTTTTTCATCTAAACGTAGGCCAAGTTGTTACCATCACGTACAACATAGTTTCCTTTAGGAACTACATTATTTTGTTGAGTAGTTGTAGAGGAGGGATTAGGTCCCTAGTTGGTGAATTAGATTTCTAGTGAGGGGAGCATCCCTTCGTCCGAGATATATATTGGAGGAGTATCAGCCATTTATACATCAAATAAGCCACCTCCTATCATCTATCGAGTTGTAGAGATTATTCAGCCCTAGGGCTGCATTTTATAATTTTGTATTTTTTGTATTTCCGGAAACCCTTTTTGGGTTATCTTGGAAATGTGCTTGGGAGCTTAGATCTCTAATCCCGACACTTTTTGAGCCATATATTAGTAGATCTATTTCATTGTATTTTCTAGCTGCAGTTGCATTCATTGGGACTTCTTTGTATTGATCCTCTAACATTTTTCAATAGCAACAACATTTCATATCTGAGTGTGATGATCATTCGAGGCTTGTCTTGCCTTGCTTGAGTGATTTATTCCTCAAGATATTCTACTTTTTTTTTGTTGATATTCATAATATGATGGCTCTATCATTATATCATGCTTTTTGTGTTGATATTCATTTTATATTTCCAGTTTATATTCCATATTGATGCTTTTCCTATTTTGGAATATTACGTTCTGCTTGGAAACACTTGTGTGCTAAACAAAACTATAGACTTAGCTAAACAATTGAAGCGTGCATATAAATGTCAAATGAAAAATCCATATCTAGACAGATCAATAATAAAAATTAAAATATTTCCTTCTATTCCTTCCTTCATGTCCCTTATATTCTTTGTGAGCCTTCCATATCCATGGGCCACCTCATACTGCACTGCACATGTGACCACTAGCCTCCATGAAGACTGCGTTGTCTCTCCATGTTCTCCACCAACTTAAGAAAATTAAGAATTCTAATATTCCAATTAAATGATGGAAATTTGGGAATATTACAATTGAGTTTGGGATTTTGGCATCTTCCTAGTTCTCCTCACCAGAACCCTGTGATTAATCCTTTCTATTCGATGTTGCAAATATCCTCACCTTCCTCTATTGTCACTTGCACAATGAAACATAAAAATATCTCAACAAATGTTTAATATACTTGTATGTTCTTTTACCTCTTTTGTTGTGAATTCTAAACTCTTCTATTGTCAAATTGTCCAAACTTGCAAATACATCATATGTTGTCTCTTTATCCAACCAAATATACCTTCCTACTTTCCTTTTGTCAATTTCATATCCCAATTAAATCCTTGGATGAAACTTGTTGTCTTATGGTTTCTCATCAAATATTCATATGTTTCATCACACGTGTTCATCACCCTTACATTTCTCTTCCATAGATGCAACTCAAATCCCTGGAGATTTTCTTCCCTAAGACTTCATCTCTATCTCATAGTCACCTACGAAAAATTCCATTCTACTTTCTTATGAATCCTTCATCTGTAACCCTAGTATTCCTCATCTTTCTATATCATCCCTCTCATCATCTCTACTAAGTTGTAATTTTATTTCATCTACTTCTCAATCAAGTTTGTCTTAACTTGATCTACTATGGCTTCTTTATGGACCTTTACTATGAATCTCAATAATCACAAATATCCTTCTTCTATGAGATTCTACCTACTCACCGTGAGCTAAACACAAGCGACTACAACAAGATGAATTCACTAACTTGTTTGTAAATACCATACTAAACCCTTCCATGTCTAGTCGTCTCCTAGTATTTCTACTGAGCACTCTCATCTCTTCCGGACTTTGCACGCACCTTACTCACATTCTTCCTATGAGAACATTGATATTCTTCCTCACTTTCTACCACAAGGTTCCTTCCCATCATCCTTAACTGTAAATACTCATCACTAGTGTGTGTAATCAAAAATTATTCCACAATTAACTTAACAAAAATTACCATTACCCCCTTGTTCAATATTCACTTAAACACACAATTTCTCTGATAGAATTCTTCTTACTGATATCATCCTTTGTTGTTTCCGACTATCTTGTTCTTTAAGTAATCACCATTCTTCCTCTTGATTTTTCATTATCCAGCCATAACTCTCATCATCTTGACTTTCTTGTAGAAATTGTTTCACATGACTGAGTTACGCTCCTAACTCAATAATCTCCTTCTTAATTCCTTCATCACTCATACCTTCGAGTCCAACTTATTTCACACTTTTATTCTTCTTCTTCTTATAGCTTTCCTCTGAACCCCTCCTATGACTAATAAAAATAATTTTCATCTCTTCCTCTGATCAATTATCCTTGTCTAGTAGTGAGATGCAACTGACCCTTGTTTCTATGTCACAAGTCTGCAACTTGTTACCCGTATCAAGTCATCCTTCTAGTACCTGATTTTTTCTAGGTTGTCTTCACTATAACCTCTTCCTATGTAATTTTTTTCCTTCACTTTCAAAGTTGTCGGTTGTTGCATCTTCAACCCCTCACTCTTCTTATTTTTACTATCGGGTTATGTCATGATTTTTCATCTAAGAGACTTTCTTGCTCCATCTCATTTGACATAGCTTACTTTCTATGGAATATGTTACCAATTCAATCCTACAAACAAAATTATTTTAATGACCAAGTTAGCATCAACATCACACTCAGTGTCTATAATATCTATCATGATATATCATCTTCCACGTTCTTTCTGAACCAATTCCTATCTAACTAATGCACTTGTTCTTCCTCTTTTTATCTTCAACCTCTTTCCATTGTTAAGTTGTATTCGAACCTGTAAATTCCATTTTCACATGGATAAATTCATCCTTAACCTATATTCCATATCCATCACATGGATCTTCTTCCAACCTCTTCATTTGTCTTCTGGGGCTATTTCCACTATCACTTAATTTCACTTTCAGTTGTACTAAAATGAAATATTTGTTATTCTAAGTGCATCACCAAGTAAAATTTTGTCCTACTTCAAGGTAGAAACTCCACACTATGTTTGCACAACACCTCACAATAAACAAACCTCAATTCAATATAGATTTACCTCAATATTTTATAAACTATGCTTCCTCTAAGAGTTGTAAAGATGAAATAATTTTATGGATATGAAATTCTAAAAAGAAAGTAGTCGAGCTTTGATTCCACCTGATGAGGAAAATCTAAGTTTCCCTGTCTACCCATAACATATGATACCCCCACACAAACACCCACAACTCTACTTTAAACAAAGCTCTAGAAATTCCGAAATTAATTAAAAATATGAAGTACAATAAAAATGTCACTTTTGTTAGGAGAGAGTCCATGATATATTCTTCTCTCCCTTTCTAGTACATTCCTTAACCTTATCCAAATCACATGGGAGTCACTTGAACATATGGAATAACCTGCTAGAAAAAAATAGGCATTCAAAATCTCACACGTAACCCTGAGAATTCTTGTTGTAGGTGTTGTGAAATGATTTCACAATGATGTTAAAAATCTTGTAGGCACCGCAAAGTTATTTCATATCATCCCAAAAACTTGTCTCTTCGAATTGCGGGAAGCTGAAATAACTCATCCTTACCAGAATCAATTACACACAACCTATACTTGCTTCTTAACATTACACAAGACCTCATTCACCCTCCTCAACAAGAATTTTATGAAAGTAACTTGAATTTAATGGATAGGGAAAAATCTGCAAGGGTTTTCATGGGGTTCTCCATTTTCTATTCACATGAAGAATCTTCACATTCAACAATAGGAAACGGAATTGACCAACATACCAAACCATAACACACAAACCTTAATACAATGCACAAACCATCTATACACATCAAAATTCACAGTATTCTATACAACTGACAGTCTTCAACACATTCAACAAACACATAACCAACTACAACGCAGGGACTAATTTGAGACATGCATACAACATCTCAAAATGCTCAAAATCCCTCATACGTTCAAGGGTGAATATCTTCAGGTCTAGACTACATTTAAACAAAAAATCAATCTCATTCCTAAGGCGTACAATCACCACATTTCTTGAAATATCCAAGTTAAACAACAAGGAATACAACCATCACATTTCTCAATAAATTCATATTCTCATTATATATTATCTCAAAAAGTGTAGCCCTCAACAATAGAATTAATAATATACATATAGAAAATAAAAGAGTACATAGACATTAAAAAAATTGTTCATTTATCAAAATTGACACACATTAAACTAGACAGAATATAAAATTTGAGCATGTGTAACCTAGGTCCTCAGCCTCTACCTCTTCTCCTAACAATAGAGCTTCTCCTCTCTTCTTCCTCACTCTATCTCTACTTCACATAGAACTCTTCTGAAACACTCTTCCTCTCTAAATCACCATTACATGGGATAAGCAAGAGTCACAAGTGTTGATTTGTTTCCCCTTATCATAGAATAAGGAAATTGAAGCTACATTTACATTAGGAATGATTCCCTCCAACCTATCCTAAAAACAACTCTCTTCCTAATGTAAATATCTACAATTTCTTGAAAAACATTTTAAATCCGTCCCCATACCACAATGCGACTATCCCATCACATGGGTAAGGTCCTATTAGTCTTCATTGAACATTGTGCTCCATTTATTCACATGCATAAAATCACATAGAAAACTTAGGTAAAGGGAAAAACATGAAATTTCAACAAAATGAAGGGTCCTTGTTATTTGAGTTAAGAAAAATAATGGGGGGTTTTTGTTTACTATAACATTTTCTGACATCCTCCTGAATGGAGCATGTGTCCTGCAATTGCAGCCAACTATTACTGATAATTTCAATAGGGGTTCCTATAGCCATTTTTCCCTTTAGGAAGCACCATTATAACACCAAAGAGTGAAAATCAAAGCCTTGTAGGCCTTGCGATCTTATGCATTGTAGTATTTTAGGCTTGCAACTATCATACACCATTAACAATCCTCTTAGAATATGCTCTTAGGTATTCTTTTTTAGTATACTATTGGAAGGCTTAAGATTAATCTACATAGGCACATGATCTAGAGAAGCCATTGGTATCATGGGTTAGTGCACCTTTTATGGCCAATGAAATCCATGTATTTAGTGCACCTATGTCTTATCCACATGGTTATGTGGCTTAGAGTCTATGTGCATTCTTTGAACTTAGTATATCATGCATTTTCTGGTTCTCAGCTTGGTAGTCTCATACTTCACAACATTTCATGTTTCCTAAAGTAGTTCATGAATCCCAATGCTTAGGATATTAGGGATGAAAAGTGAACAAAAGCCAATATTTCTCCACACAATGAGTATCTTTCATGCCACATTCAAATTTTGTTAAGATTTGAGGGAATCAAGAATATTTCCATTAGAGTATGGTCATTCCTTCCTTTGTTACAAATGTGGGTTGTAGAAATTCAAAGCCCGCTTTGATTAACAATTTTCACATATAACTCCATTCATTTAATGTGAAATCCAAGCATGATTAAAACACTAAAATCTTGAAATGAAATTTATTTTTGAAAATACAAATTAGGAGATTTCACTACTACTGGAAATAAATACATAGAAAATTATAATAGCCATACACATAAAATGACATAGTGATTTTTGGTCAATGTGACCCTGGAAAAACCCCCTAAAAATCTTGGGGAAAAACAGATTGAGAGCTCTTTTTTATTTCAGAAAACCGTTACAGAGAAAATGAAATACACAGGAAATATTCCAGCATTTACAAAAAGCAAAGTTATCTCGATTTTCATGAAAAACTCCACCTCGAAAATCATGCCACACGAAAACTAGTTCAGACAGAAAAAGTACAAAATGAATGTTGTACAGACTAGCTCGGGAAATGTACCTAGAAAACAATGTACATCTTGTACAAAATGTATGTAAAATTACGACAGGTTTTTTTCTCCTTAAAAATTGTGCCCAGATCTGCCTCGATTTTTGTGCCTTCAACCTATGCCTCGGTTAGCATGCCCAAAATTCTCCTTTGGATGCATGCCAAACTTATGGTATTCTTCTTCTCTTCCTCGCTGCTCAGAAATTTCTCCTTTGCTCTCTCTTTCTTTCTCTCAAATGCTCATGAAAAAATAATGTGATCTTTTCCTCTTCTTATCTCCTTTTACCCTAACCTAAGTGACTTTTGAGTGATCCCTAGATCCAATGGCTGAGAAAGCTTTAGATGAAGGGCTAAAAATAAATGTGCATTATTTTAAATTTTTCTATTTAATCACTCACCCACTTAGATAAAGACCCACTTAGCCTTTTATTTCCATATTCACTTTTCACTTTCTAATTCTTCATTAACTTTAATAAATCAGTTTAAAATTAGAATGTAACTTTATCACTTATAAAGTCACTTTTAAATTAGACTGACTTTACCACTTATAAAATCACTTTTAGAAGAAGAGGTACAATAGAGTGGACACTTTTCCCTAGGCAAAATATCAAAGCCATGGGGAACCACTTGTCCTTAGTACCCAAAATTTAACACTCCCTTATACCGAATAAATTGTTCCTCACCATTCCCATATTGTCTCTGAAGTAGACATGTTTGCCCCGTGGTAAGGCTTTGGTGAAGATGTCTGCTACCTGCTCATTGGTGGAGATGTACTCAAGCTTAACTACTCCCTTTTGGGCATAGTCTCAAATGAAGTGATACTTGATCCCAATATGTTTTGACCTATCATGAAAAATGAGATTCTCCGTGAGTCTTATGCAACTCTGATTATCGCAGTGAATCACATAAGGTCTCAATGCCTGACCAAATAAACCAAACAACATCTTGTGAAGCCATATGGCCTCACAGCTAGCCAAAATAGAAGCCATATACTCTGCCTCAGTTGAGCTCAATGAAACTAACTCTTGTTTCTGACTGAACCATACAAAATGGCTGAACCCAACCAAAATCAACACCCTAAAGTGCTCTTCCTGTCGGAAACACATCCTGCCCAATCTGAGTTTGTGTATCCTGCCAATCTCACTCCATCACCCTGTCTAGAGTCCAGACCATAATCCACTATACCCTGGAATTAATGAAGAATGTGTTTTTCAGCTACCCAGTGCACTCTCCTGGGCTCACACATGGAATGACTCATAGTGTTAAAAAAAAAACATATATCTGGTCAAGTGTTGACCAAATACATCAATGATCCAATCAACTGCCTGTATAGTGTAGGATCCACCAACTCGGAATCAAAAGCATAAATCTTCTTCTAGTTAGTGATCATAGGTGTAGACATGGGTTTGCAGTCCTCCATGTGAAATCTGCTAAGAATATCCACTGTGTACTTCCCCTATCCCATGAAGATATGCCCCTCCTCCTGCCACACCTCCAATCCTAGAAAATAATGCATCAAGAAGATATCTTTCATCTCAAACTCTAAAGCAATATCTCTCTTGCAGCCCTCAATGAGTCCCTCTGCTCTAGTGATGAGAAAGTCATCAAAATAAAACACCAAAATGAAAGGCTCCTCGCCTACCACAATGAAGTGTAGGTTCGGATCAACTTCACTCTTGGTGAAACACAATTGCTGCAAGTATGCATCAATATGAGAGTACCAATCTCTAGGAGCTTGCTTCATGCCATAGAGTGCCTTTTTCAACCTGCATACATGGGTCTCTCGCCCATGCACCTCAAAGCCCTGCGGCTACTCAATATAAAATTCCTCCTGAATGAAGCCATGGATAAGGGTAGTCTTCATAGATTTTCCAACCAATCTCTGCTGCAATCGATATAATGGAGTGAATAGATGTATACCGAGCTATGGGATAAAATATCTCCTCATAGTCAACTCCCTCTACCTGTGAGAACCCTCTCGCCACAAACCGAGCCTTGAACTTCTTTGTGTTTCCATCTGCAACATGCTTTATCTTGTATATCCATCTAGAAGTAACAACTGATTTACCTTCAACCCTAGGCAGTACCTCAAAAACATTGTTATCTATAATAGAAGAATACTCCTCCATCATGGAATCTCTCCAAACCTGCTGGCTAGCTGCCTCCTCATAACTAGAAGGCTCAGTATCAACAATGCTTGTTACTAATTCCATGTAACTATAGAACCACTCAGGTGGTCTACTCTCTCTGACCTGTCTCTTTGGTCTAGAAACTGATGTGGCCTCACGCTAGGTGTCTTGAAGCCACTTGGTATTCCTCTTCCCTGAAACTACTTCTTCCACTGGAGTGAAATAATCCTCATCATTATCAGAAGCATGAACTCTTGAAGGCCTATAACCTAACCCCATACATGTACCTGTGCCTGTAGAACTTGATGTACCATGTGAGCTATCAATCAATTGAATATCATGTGACCAGTTATGCAGACTACTATGTAAGCTACCCGAAGATCCACTCACCTGACTCTGAGAGCCATTTCTCACTAATGGACTTGTAACTATAATATATGTACTTCTCAATCCCTGACCTCCTGCAATATGTGCACTGGATCCCTGTGACTGACTCAGTTGTTGCTGAGGATATAGTGACTCTACATACTGTAACTCCCATGACCTCCTGAAATCTCTCTCCTCCTCGAACTTTACATCCATCCTGACAACCACTTTCCTCTTTGAAGGAATGTAAATCTGGCAGGCTTTTGCGGTCTCTCTATAACCCACAAAGATGCCCTTTTTTGCAGTAGGTCCTAGCTTGGTCTTGATCTCCTTGGGGACATAAGAATATGTAAGGAACCCCAAGATACAAAATTTCCCAACATCAGTCTTCTTCCTTGAGAAATCCTCCTCGGGAGTCACATTCCCCAGGGCACGATGTGGAATCTTGTTCTGTAAGTAAACAACAGTGTTGAACTCCTCTACCCACAAAAATAAAGGTAACCCCTGATCGTGAAGCATGGCTTTGGTAGCCACTACAATGGATTTGTACTTCTTCTACGAAACCCCATACTCCTGGGGATTTTAACAAACCATGAAATCCCTCTTAATGCATGCCTCAGTACAAATATCCGCAAAATCACCAAGAGTATACTCACCTCCATTGTCTGATCTTAGTACCTTGATCTTCCTCCCCGTCTCTGTTTCCACGAGAGCTTTGAACTCTCGAAACCACTTGAATACCTCGCCCTTGTTCTTCAAGAAATAGATCCAGGTATTCTTGGAGTGGTCATCAATGAATAAGATATAAAACGCAAAGCCACTAAAGGACACATCAGACATCCGACCACTCACATCGAAATGAATCAAGTCAAAGATACCTGTCGTTCTGCTGTCAATGCTGGGAAAAGGAGCTTTTGAAAACTTCCCCATATCACATCCTCTTCATAAGTAAAGGTGATCATAACTGAAATTTGTCACACCAATGGTTATCTCTCACAATATCCTCAAGGCCCCATGATACATGTGACCCATCTTGCGATGCCAGATCTCACACAACTCTGAACTGCTAGAACTGTTGTCAATCTTGTCCCTGGAACTGCTACTCAATGGCATCAGTGGCTGGAATGAGAACTTGTACACCTTAGCATGGCACACTCTAATAATTATAGCTAAAGCAGTTGGAGTTCCCTTAGGATATATGAGCACATGTCCATTTATGAACAACACCTCATACCCTATGTTCTCAAGTGCTAAGACGGATATCAAGTTCTTCTTCATTCTAGGCACATATAAAACATTTGACACTTTCAAGGGAGGTTTGGGTTCCCTATCAAATGTTAATGTTCCAACACCAACTGCTCTAACAATGATGTCATCAAAAAGTGCTACCTAAATATCATTATCACTCTCTGATAGCTCTCAGAAGTACTCCTTGATTGTTGTCATATGGAGAGAAGGGTCACTATCAACATACCAAACACTAGAAGATGCTCTACTAGTAGAGGTGAGTGCATACTCCCTCTGAACCTGCATGGCAGGTGATACTGAAGTGGACGACTCACAAGCTATGAATCCAAACTTTCTATAAAAACTCTCTGAGAAGTCCTCTATCTCTGCAGAAGCTGCCATGGTTGTCTCTTTCCCTTTCTTATTTTTCTTCTTTGGACACACAATAACATAGTGTCTGAACTTTTGACAATTCCAACATTTGACTTTTAAATAGTCATTATCTTTTCTCTTTTCTTTTCCTTTACCTTTTCCTTTGCCTCCACTGGTGGAAGCTCCCTTCTTTGATTTTCCTTTCTTGCCTCTTTCCAACAATGCCACATTTTCATCTTCATCCCCCTGTTTGGCTACCCCTAGATGGTTCTTCCTAATATCATTATGAATGAAATCATCCCACAACCTTTCCCATTGGGGAAGTTTCTCTCATGTGACAATACCATCTACAAAAATCTCCCAAGTCTTGGGAAGACCATGCAAAGCTATCCTCACCAACGCAGTGGGTGTAATTGTCTCTCCTACGGGTGCCAACTAATCTCTCATTGAAGTGATCTTGGTGAGGTATGTTATAGCACTGTCTGTCTTATCCATTCGTATGGACTTTAGTTTCTCCTTCAAGACCATATTACGGTTCTCATTTGAGATCTGGTAAATCTCAATCAAGGCAGTCCACATTTCATGTGCACAAGTCTTTCCTCTCACATGAGGAATGACATGATCTTTGGCTCCATCCAAAATTAGTATTTTGGCCTTAGCATTCTTTTTCGTGAACTGTGCTAACTGTGTTGCATCAACAAGAACTACTACTGGGTGCTGGGCGATATGTACCATAATGCCCCAGACCTATGCTTCCTCAAATATACATTGGATTCTCTCATTCCATGCACTATAGTTACTCTTCATATCTAACCTGTCTTCAACCCTCAATCCCAAAGTCATGATTCAATGTCCTATAAAACTGAAATTTCAAATTTGGGTAAAATCAACCTATCACACTCTACAATAAATGTTTTCTGTGTAAAAATCACTTTGCAATAAATGTTTTCTGAGCCTAGATCTGCCTCGATTTTTTATCCTTCAACCTGTAGCTGTTTCTCCTCAAAATATATGTTGCCACCATCCTTGGAATGCTTGCCAATATTTGTTGTATAGTTCCTATGTAAATGCCTTGATTAGCATGCCCAAAATTGTCCTTGGGATGTGTGCCAAACTCGTGTTGTTCTTCTTCTCTTCATCCCTGCTCATAAATTTCTCCTTTGATCTCTCTTGCTTTCTCTCAAATGCTCATGAATGAATAATGTGATATTTTTCTGTTCTTCTCTCCTTTTACCCTAACCTAAGTGACTTTTGAGTGATCCCTAAATACAATAGCTGAGAAAGCTTTAGATCAAAGGCTAAAAATAAATGTGCATTATTTTCACTTTTTCTATTTAATCACTCGCCCACTTAAATATCAAACCACTTAGCCTTTTATTTCCATGGTCACTTTTCACTTTCTAATTCTTCATTGACTTTAATAAAGTCACTTTCAAATTAGAACATAACTTTATCACTTATAAAGTCACATTTTAACTAGACTGACTGTACCACTTATAAAGTCACTTTTAGAAGAAGAGGTACAATAGAGTGGACACTTTTCCCTATGCAAAAGATCAAAGCCATCGGGAACCACTTGTCCTTGGTACCCAAAATTTAACATGGGTTTATTTACGCATACTAGGGTCCATACTTGTCCAAATGAGACATGTTATACAACAAAATTCCTCTAAAAAATTATTCCAACAAAGGATACATGTGAACTGATTCCCAAATTCTACAAGTTGTTGGAGATCTAGTACTTGTATCGTTAAGTTTAGACAACAACCCACAAACTTGATCTCTATTGTGCCATTCAAGTGGTTGAGTATAACAGTTGGTGTTAAGTCAATGATTAAAAATTCCTATTATTTAGATAAAAATTTCAAGAAAAAATGGGGAAGTAATTGCAAGCAAAGGAAAATGGACCAAGTCGTCCACCTAAAGATAGTCATTTTACCATTTCAAGGGAATTTTGAACGTGTAAAGTGAACTCCAGGTAAACATTGAACATCACAAGGGAAGGGTACAGCCATTGAAAATTTAAGGGAGCCTCCGAGCCTCCTTTCAAGCAAATCCACTCAATTTTAGACAAATAAATCCTCTTTCAAGATATTTTGGCTCTCGTCAAGCTAGTTTTTAGGTGTTTGAGTCAATTCAAACACCTCTTGAGGGAAGTATGTCAATAAAACAAATACTTCCATGGTTAAAACATAATGTTTAGGTTGTGGATGAATAGTTTAACCATTATTTTGGTGGAAGCTTTAGAACTAGTCGTTAGAAATAAAATTGTGTAATTCTAACCCCTTATCCCAATCTTGTGTTGTGAATGATGAGATCATCATGACATAATACAGAATTTATTTTTAGTGTAACTACTTGTCATGTGGATTGATTCCTCTATTCTTAAGCATAAATAAATTGTTCTTCATAAGACTTTAAGAGGTTGTTCCAAATTACAAAAATCTTATGGATTGATCCATTAATGGGATACCTAGTCACATGAAAGAAGAAGAATAAGTCACTAGTATTTAGTTTCTCTACATTGAATTAGGGCTATCAAATATTATTGTTGGAATAACCCTTATAAATGGTTTCTTATTCAATGATGATATCTCTCCTAACGCCATAGTTGATCAATTGGCTATAGGTATTTCATGAGGAAATCACTCCTACATGAAATTTGGCATCAAAACATCATCTTAAACTAGAGTTAAGGCGATTAGAATTTCAACTCTAAACTCTCATCTTGGTCCAAGATACAATGCACATCAAGAAGGGGTTGTGATCACAATATGACACCAAAATATAAAACCTACAAGGGCTAAGGTAAGCCTCACCTCACCAAAAAATATTTTATAATGCATTTTTTTTCCATATTTATATTTATATAATAAAAAATATAAAAAAATCACAAATATGAAAATACCAAAAACATTTCAATAGCTTGAGCTTAAATTCTATTTTTAGCTAGTTTTATCACTTGATTTATGCTTGAACCTTATCCATTTAACCAACCAAAAATATACATTGTTTGTAGTGTAATGTAGATAAAACTATAGGGGAAGTTTAACACTTTTACTACTTTGCAATACAATTTACAACAATAGATTTGAGTTTCGGTCTAAAAGATATAAATACTTGTAAACCTTTATTTGATTTTTTTACTTTCTAGCAAAAATTCTCACTTACTTGAAGTAAATTATCCCTTTTTAGCTCACTAGAAATATTATTTTTTTTGTAGAAAAGAAAAATATGGATTTTGACTTATTAGGTTTTTTATCCCTTTAGTGAGTAACATTTTTGATATTAGAATATGATTCTCACTCCTCACTTATTTCTATTCTTAGGTTGTTTCTATCACTTCCACTCTTAGATCTCACTTCAAAATAGTATGTATAGGCTTGTGGTGGCTCCAAAGAGGCTTTAATTTATTTTTTTCTTCAATTTTATTTATATATGTATTTTTTAAGGTGGAAAGGTATTTTGTTACTTTTTAATGCTTATTTACCATAGTTAGAGTGTCATATTTCTTACTTATATGTATTCCTTATAGTCAAGCTTTCATCATTAGATTAGAAAAATGTTTAAAGTGATTTCTATATTACATTATCCAAGAGGCATTAGAAGATGTTAGTCTATCAATTCATGTTGGAGACTCCTTTATGTAGGGAATTCTACATGGATTTGTGGAAGTAAGCCCTAAGACATAGATATTTATGTGTAGGTGATAATGGATACTTTTTCTATTTGGTGCCACTTTGGCATGTTGTGAGAGCCTTCAAAAGAATTGTCAATTTTGGTTGTAACAAGACTCAAACAGTAAATTTTTATTTAAATTTCAAAAAAAATTACATTAAATATAATTTCATTTTCAATAAAGACTTTCAATTTCTATACTAATAAAAAAATCTGAGGGGAAAAGTCTTATTTCTCCAACTTTAAAACAATAAATACACAGCAGGATATACCCACAATATATACTCACAATCAAATGATGTACGTAGGTTTCGCGTCATAAAGCATCTTTCCTTTGAGAGATGTCCTTTGAGAGATGATGTAGGAGGATGTACGTAGGTTTCGCGTCATAAAGCATCTTTCCTTTGAGAGATGTACGTAGGTTTCGCGTCACAAAGCATTTTTCTTGGCAGACCATAACCCCAAAATGGGCCGCGAACATTATATTTATCCACCCGAACCCCATGGATAATCTTAGGCAGTTCAGGTCATGTGTTTTTCTCTCCCTCTTTCTGTATAGTTTTTGAGGTCAATATTAAAACAGTAAATTTTTTTAAACAGTAAATTTTTTTAAAATAAGAGTTTTTAGCTATATTTAGTTCGCGGTTTCTAATAAATTCTGTTGGACTACCCATATGTTCATAGATCGGAGACATACAGCACCAAAGTGAAGGACGAGACTAGCTCTCCTTCGTTTTCTCTGGTGAATAAGGCAACCTGTCAGGCCCTGAAGCATGGACTTGGAGAAACCCAACCGGCGATGCGGTTCATTTACATAGATCGTGTGGTGTAACCATTGGTTTAGTGGAACGAATGGTTAGACTATTTTGTTTAAAATGAATTAAGACTGATGTTTATTTCAGTTAGATTATTAGAACAAAATTACATTTCACATTTATAAAATTTACTGTGAATTAGTTTCATGAGTAACAATGATGGTAAAAGTAAAAATGTAAATCAAGATCTGGGTTAGTTGGAAAAACAGTTCCCACAGTTACCCATGGAACTCTGGATAAATGGAAAATCCAAGAGAGAATGGGGGGTTGGATCTGTGGAGAAAGGAAGAGAACTCTGTTAAGCTGAAAAGATGTTCAGAGCAGAGGGTGCGCTGGGTTCGAGATTGGACCGGTTGTCCCGTGATCTCCCCAGTACTTCCTGTTTTTTCCTCTCCCTATGATGGAAGAACTGGACCGGATTGTCCTACGTTTCTGTCCAGTACTCTGATAATTCAGAGCCAGACTTGATGCACGGGGGGAGCTGCGTGACTGGATGTTAGCTCAAGGACGGGAGGCACATTATCACCATCCGTTGATTCCGAAACCAGATGAGTAAAAGAATTTGAAGTAGTCAAATGTTTAAGTTCGTTATACTTCTGAACTTAATTTCCTGAATTACCATTGTTAGAAAATTTACTTCTGTTAGCACGAAAAAGTGTTACCTGTATTCTTATATTCTCTCTGTTATCGTTAACCTAGGGTTGTTGGGAAACAGTGTTAATTTCTGTATATGCATTCCACAGAAGAAATACACAGAAAACAAAAGAAGAATGAACTTCTAGTATATCTTCCTTCTTACGATAATATGTCATGCACAGGAGTAGTTTTACACATGTAGGAGAGAAGTATAATCAATAGAACTTGAAAACTAAATGAGTGGTAACGACTATTTCACCAGTAAGACAGCTCAGTAAACAAAATGGAGAGAATATAAACACAGACAGCGTGAAGGGAGAGAACTGTTAAACCCTCGAACCGAAGGTTCTGAGTCAAGGGTTTGGTCGTTCTCTATCATGAAAGAACGCGGACATAATGGCGGTCCGGACGCCTGTGTAGAGTAGGAAGACATTTTAACATAATAAGTAGTAAGGAAATGAGTACCTTTGATTCTAGTAACTCGAAAAATAGTAAACCCTCGACAAATAACAACAATCTCATAAGCAAGATACAGTTAGAACCAGGGATCGAAGCATAGAGCAGAAAACATTCCATTTATATCACAGTACATGAAAACCCATAACGTGAACAAAACCTCGGCATATATATAAATAAAATCAATGAGAGGGTTTAAGGTACAGTAATAATCTTCCGGCAAATTACACACAGTCTAACTTAAACCATGACATAGCCGTTAAGAGAATAGGCGTTGCCGCTTACGTCTGGCATAAATAACAGCAGAGAGAACCCCACATTCTTTGTGTAAAATAAGTGTAAACTAACAAATTGGCAGTCCGGCATAGAATTCACCAGTTTCTCTCTTCCAATCTAAACTCCATTAAGAGGAATTTTAGTGAAATACAACGTCGGCATGAAGCCATAATTAAAAATAACAAGGGAGCCTGAGCTAGATTTTATCCTGCACGGCATACTAGGAAATATCAGGCTAAACCCTGAGCTTTGAAACTAAACATTAAACGTTCTGTATAGTTCCTGATGAGAGCCGGTACCTGTAAGGTGCATGCTGGGAATTAGTCTACCTCTTCAGCAAGCAAGTGTAGATAAGCTACAGGAAACTGCGAGTTGGGCGGGAACCAGGCAATACCTGTCAAAATGAAAAGAAAGATATTCAGTCAGCGGAATAGAAATATACAGGAAACAAATAGAAGCTCTAATTCATAAGCCGAAGGGCGGGTTTCCAAATACCGGGGTTGAATAAAACAAAAAGAAATTACCTGTCAAGAAATTCAGAACTCGTGGGTGCTTCGTCCAAGCACCAGTCCAACACTGATACAAAAATGACAAAAATCAAAGGGAACGAAGTTAATTCTTGGGCAAAACCTCTCAGAAGATTAGATTCCTAGAGGAGGGGTAACCCTCAGGGTTTCGTCAGACATTAAACTTCTTAACTAAATTCCGCACCGGAACCCTAATCCTGCTCCTCGAAAAACAATTAAAATTGCAGAGAATTCTTATAAACTGATAAGATTGCAGAGAATACCTATAAACTGATAAAAAATGCAGAGAATTCTTATAAACTGTTGAGTTACCTGTGTTAAGGGGATTAGCACTGTGGTCGCAGCGCTACGCCGCTGTCATGGAAGGCATCGAACGAAAACCGGCCAGCAACCTGGTAGCGCTGCGCTACCTCCAGAACCTCTCGGCGTGAGAAGTGACAATGAGCCAAAGCGGTTAGGGCGCCGGGGGTCATTGCAAACCCTAGGCCCCAGAACCGTAGATCTTATGTCATCGAACGGAGGAAGGTAAGCCAGGTGTCGGACCGATAGGCCGACCGGACTAATAATTAAACCAAAACCAAATCCCAAGATTTACCATTGACATTTAAATGCGCGATGAATATTATAATAACCGACATACAAACTATGAGAATTGGCTAATGAATGCGCAATGAATATTATAATAACCGACATACAAACTATGAGAATTGGATAATGATTCGAGTCAAATTATATTATATCGGAATCCACGGTAGACCAACCTCGGTACAATGGAAATTATGATATAGTACTGTTAAACTATGCCAAATATGTGATATTCCTCTTTAATGTTGATTGAGAATTCGCATTGGTAAATTTTTTTTTAATTCATGGTAAGTTTATCTTATGATGAGTGTTACAAGTGGTATCAGAGCCGAGTTACAACTCTGGAGCCCTAATGGGCCAACTAACGTTGAAAATCTTTTATGTTACCTGCACAGTCAGATAATTAGTTGGAAGTACAGATGAGAAGGACACCTACACCATCACAATCGCTACAGCGGAACATCGGAGAGATGCAGCCTCCACCAGAGGGAAACCCTGAAATGTGGGTCCAGCTGGGAATAGAACAGCATCAGAGGTCTAACAGATTGATGGAAGAACAGCAACACCAGACCCGCATCCTGCTACATACAGTACAACAGCTGCAGGAAGAGATGGAGAGGGTACGGAAGGAAAATGCTAGAATGATGCAAGAGCAAGAAAGGATTTTGAAAAGCCTTTCTGACAAACAGAATCAGAGAAATGAGAATCCCAGTGCTGGCAGAGAATTCCAGGAAAGGGACGATCAACGAACAGGTGAACAAGATATGAACCACAGAGGAAAAAGTATATCGCAGCGAAGTAATTCTCACAGAAATTTTAACGAGGCTGAATCTGAAAATGAAAATGAACGGAAAGCCAATAAAAAGCAGAAGGTGGAGTTACACGGAGAATTCAGAAAGATAAAGCCACCTACGTTCGATGGAGAAAAGGAGGAGGCGGCAGAAGCATGGCTGATTAACATGAACAAATATTTCCAGGTGTATGACTATGATAGTGGACTAAAGGCACGGCTGGCTATTTATCAGTTGAAAGACAAAGCCACCTTATGGTGGGAAGAAGTGAAGAATGTACGGGGATTTGAGGATCAAGACGTGACATGGGAAAAATTTCAACAGTACTTCAAGGATAAGTATCTCACTGAGCGTTTCTATGATGAAAAAGCCCGAGAATTTCATGACTTAAGGCTGGGACAGCTGACCATGGACGATTTCGTTACCAATTTTACTGCATTATTGCGCTACGTACCCTACTTAAGAGAAGAAAAGGCCAAGGTTCAAAGATTTCTGAGCAGCCTACCTGCCCATATGAAGGAGCGTATCGAATTTGAGAATCCCAAGACAATGGATGATGCTATTAGGAAAGCAAGGCTGTGTTACCAGCAAGCAAAGAACAAGATGGATTTCGGAAAAGGATGGCAACCAAGGAAGGATAACAGAAACAATGCTGGTTCAAAAAGGGGGAAAACCAGTAATTTCCGGAATACCGCCAGAAATTCAATCAATAAACAATTCGGTAGGAATCATCAGCGGGTTAGATGGCCTGGGGAAGATAAAACGGTGGAAGCTTCAAGTAAACTTGAGCAGCCACAAAATCAGAGGCCACCTCTGGAGTGTTGGGGCTGCGGAGCAGATCATTACTATCGAGATTGCCCGCAGCGTAATAAAACTGAGGTAGTAAATAACCTGCAAGAGGCCTCTACTGTGGGAGATGTTGCTCGGAGTATACCCAGAATTAATGCTGCACTGGAGGATCGGCAAGCAGATTTTCAGCCTACCATGATAGAACTGGAAGGTAAATTGCTAACCCAAACTATTTCTGTTTTAATAGACCCGGGGGCGAGTCTAAGTTATATAAGTCCTAAACTAGTGGAAGTCTGCAAACTGCCAAGTCAAAAGTTTAAGAAAACCTGGTTGGTCCAGTTAGCCACAGGAGCTAAAAGAAAGGTTAGTGCCAAGATACCAGAATGCGCATTGCAAATTGGCGGACAGCAGCTGGTAGTTGATTTAAATATTTTGCCTTTGGGGTCTTATGATATTTTATTGGGCATGGACTGGTTGGAGAAGCATTGGACTCTTATAGACTGTAAGGAAAAGATAGTTTACTACAGGGATCATAATGGTACTCGTCAAGAAATTCAAGGCATAAAGAAGCCTGTGAATCTGCGTCCAATTACAGCTTCCCAGATGGGGAAATGTAT
This sequence comes from Pinus albicaulis, assembly GCA_034641835.2. Lineage (NCBI taxonomy): Eukaryota > Viridiplantae > Streptophyta > Pinopsida > Pinales > Pinaceae > Pinus > Pinus albicaulis. The sequence goes on from JAXQQM020092349.1 coordinate 69,241, forward strand.
AAGGAAGGGATGCCAACTGTATGCTATACAAGTTGGATTAACTGAGTCTAAAAATAAAGCAGCTGCAGTAGAAAACATACCGGTAGTCCAGGAATTTAAAGACATATTTCCTGAAGAAATACCAGGTTTACCACCGAAAAGAGAAGTTGATTTTACAATAGAGCTGCTGCCAGGAGCCTCGTCAGTCTCTCGGACTCCTTACCGTATGAGTGTACCAGAACTGACTGAACTTAAAATGCAGCTTCAGGAATTGCTGGATAAGGGGTATATTCGACCCAGTGTGTCACCCTGGGGAGCACCCGTATTGTTTGTTAAAAAGAAGGATGGAACCATGCGTATGTGCATGGATTACCGGCAGTTAAATAAGTTGACTGTTAAGAACCGGTATCCTCTACCTCGTATTGATGACTTGTTCGATCAGGTGAGGGGGGCCACGGTATTCTCAAAGATAGATTTGCGATCTGGTTATCACCAGATTCGGATTAAAGATGAAGATATCCATAAAACTGCTTTCCGTACAAGGTATGGCCACTACGAATTCGTGGTATTACCCTTTGGATTAACTAATGCGCCAGCCACCTTTATGAGGCTGATGCATAATGTATTTCATCCTTATTTGGACAACTTTGTGCTAATTTTTATCGATGATATACTGATTTATTCCAAGGATGCAGAAGAGCATAAGGCACACTTGCGCATGGTGCTGGAGATGCTTAGGAAGCACCAACTGTATGCGAAATTCAGCAAGTGTGACTTCTTTAAAACAGAAATACAGTATCTTGGACATGTAATATCGGAAAAAGGCATAGCTGTAGATCCGGAGAAAATCAAGACTATTATGGAGTGGAAGGTGCCACAGAATGTGGCAGATATACGATCTTTCATGGGTCTCGCTGGTTATTACCGGCGATTTATAAAAGGATTCTCAAAGATAGCTTTTCCTATTACTTCTTTGCAGAGGAAAGGAAAAATCTTTCAGTGGACCAAAGAATGCCAGAATAGTTTTGAAAGATTAAAGCAATTGCTGACCACAGCACCTGTGTTAAGTGTGGCGGATCCAAGTAAAGAATTTGAGGTTTGTACAGATGCATGCAAGGAAGGTGTTGGGGCTTTTTTATCACAAGAGGGAAAGGTAGTTGCGTATGAATCCCGCAAGTTAAAAGACCATGAGCAGCGGTATTCAGCCTATGATCTAGAGCTGACCGCAGTTGTGCACGCACTAAGGGTGTGGAGACATTATTTACTTGGGAAGAAATTTGTTTTAAAAACAGATCATAGCAGCCTAACCAGTTATTTTAAACAAACTGACTTAAACTCCCAACAAGCAAGGTGGAATGTTTTTTTGAGTGAGTTTGAAATTGATCTGCAGCACGTGAAAGGAAAAGAGAACAGAGTTGCGGATGCGTTAAGCAGAAAGGTGCATAGCATTTATGAGCTATACGTTAATCAGGTGGAAAACAGATTTCTAGAACAAATCAGAGAAGAAGCAGACAAGGATCCAGAGTATAAATATTTGTGGCAGCAAGTCCATGACTCTAAAGAGCAAGGGGAATATGAAATCAACCAGGAAGGGTTGCTGGTTTTTAAGAAAAAGATAGTCATTCCAAATAGAGTGGAATTGAAGACCATGATACTGGATGAATATCATAGAAGCAATTACGCTGGTCATCCGGGATATCAGAAGATGCTGACAGCCATCAGGAAGGATTACTGTTGGCCGGGCATGAGGAAGGAAATAGCAAGCTATTTAACCAAATGTTTGGAATGCCAGCAAGTAAAAGTGGAGCATAGGCATCCAGCTGGATTAATGAAACCTATACCCATTCCTGAGTGGAAATGGGAGGTGATTTCATTAGACTTTATTACCGGGTTACCAAAATCGAAAAGAGGTAATGATTCCATAATGGTAGTTGTGGATAGATTAAGTAAGTCAACGCATTTTATACCTGTTCAGTCCACCTATAAGACAGTACAAATAGCAGATTTATTTATGCGTGAGATCTTCAGACTCCATGGCATACCTAAGACTGTCATTTCAGACAGGGATGTAAAATTTACATCAGCCTTCTGGAAGACATTGTTTACAGGTCTAGGGACTCAAGTACATTTTAGTACTGCATACCACCCGCAAACGGATGGCCAGACAGAGAGGGTGAACCAGATCCTGGAAGACATGCTGAGAATGTATGTCATGCAACAACCAGTTAAGTGGGAAGAATATCTACATTTGATAGAGTTCGCTTACAATAATGGCTACCAGGAATCCTTAAAGATGAGTCCGTTCGAGGCACTGTACGGTCGACAGTGCAGGACTCCCATTAACTGGAGCAGCCCAGAGAATAAGCTCATGTTAGGACCAGACATGCTAGCAGAGATGGAGGCTGAGGTGAGAAAGATTAGACAGAATTTGAAGGCGGCACAAGACAGGCAGAAGGTGTATGCAGATAAGAAAAGGTCTTATCGTGAATATGCAGTTGGAGATCATGTTTATGTTAGGATCAAACCAAAGAAAAGCACATTAAGATGGGCATCTTGCGCAAAACTAGCACCCCGATTCTGCGGTCCTTTCCAAATTTTGGAGAGAGTGGGACCGGTGGCGTATCGTTTAGCCCTTCCTAGTCATATTCGGGTGCATAATGTTTTTCATGTATCGTTACTGAAACGATATGTCCATGATACCAGGCATATTATTCATTGGCAGAACATACAGGTAGAACCAGACGGGGAGTTTCTGGTCGAGCCACACAGTATAATCGACCGGAGGGAAATCATGCTCCGGAAACGAGCCATCGCCCAGGTTAAAGTGCAATGGAAGCACTTTGGACCTGAGGAAGCTACCTGGGAAGATGAAAGTTTTGTTCGGGAAGCTTATCCACAGCTTTTTACTGAACTGGAATAATAACACCGAGGATGGTGTTCTCCTCCAGAGGGGGAAAATTGTAACCATTGGTTTAGTGGAACGAATGGTTAGACTATTTTGTTTAAAATGAATTAAGACTGATGTTTATTTCAGTTAGATTATTAGAACAAAATTACATTTCACATTGATAAAATTTACTGTGAATTAGTTTCATGAGTAACAATGATGGTAAAATTAAAAATGTAAATCAAGATCTGGGTTAGTTGGAAAAACAGTTCCCACAGTTACCCATGGAACTCTGGATAAATGGAAAATCCAAGAGAGAATGGGGGGTTGGATCTGTGGAGGAAGGAAGAGAACTCTGTCAAGCTGAAAAAGATGTTTCAGAGCAGAGGGTGCACTGGGTTGGAGACTGGACCGGTTGTCCCGTGATCTCCCCAGTACTTCCTGTTTTTTCTCTCCCAAGGTTGGAAGAGCTGGACCGGCAGATTGTCTTGCTACTGGCTCCAACACTTTGATAATCTCGGTGAGCGACTTGATGCACGGGGGAGCCGGCGGACTGGATGTCACCAAGGATCAGAGGCACATTATTACCATTAGTTGATTCAGAAACTGATGAGTAAAAGAATTTGAAGTAGTCAAATGTTTGCCTCGTTATACTCGGACTTAATTTCCGAATTACCATAGTTAGGAAATTTACTTCATAGGCAAGAAAGAGTCTGTCCCTCATATTTATATTCTCTCTGTTATCGTTAACATAGGATTACTGGGAAACAGTGTATATTACCATTTATGCATTCTACAGAAGAGATACACAGAAAACAAAATAATAAAGAACTTCTAGTATATCTTTCTTTTTACAATAATATGTCATGTACAGGAGTAGTTTACACCTGCAGGAGAGGAGTATAATCAATAGAACTCGAAAACTAACAAGAGGTAACGACTATTTCACCAGTAAGACAGTTCGGTAAACAAAATGGAGGAAAGATAAATAGACAACGTGAAGAGAGAGAGAACTGTTAAACCCTCGAACCGAAGGTTCTGAGTCAAGGGTTTGGTCGTTCTCTATCATAAAAGAACTCGGACATAATGGCGGTCCGGACGCCTGTGTAGAGTAGGAAGACATTTTTAACATAGTAAACAGTAAGGAAATGTGAACATTTGATTCTAGTAACTCGAAAATAGTAAACCCTCTACAAATAACAACAACCTCATAAGCAAGATACAGTTAAAACCCAGGATTGAAGCATAGAGCAGAAAACAATCCATTTATGTCACGATACATGAAAAACCCCTAACGTGAACAAAACCTTTGCAATATATTTATATAAAGTCAATGAGAGAGTTTAAGGTACAGTAACAATCTTCCGGCAAATTACACACAGTCTAACTTAAACCAGGTCAAAGCCGTTAAGAGACTAGGCGCTGCTGTTTACGTCTGGCATAATTAACAACAGAGAAACCCCACATTCTTGTGTAAAAGAAGTGTATCCAACAAGCTAGCAGACTGGCATAGATTTCTCCAGTTCCTCTCTCCGAATGTAAACCCCATTAAGGGAAAATTTAGTGGGATACAACGTCGGCATGAAGCCGTAATTAAAATAATAAGAAAAACCCTGAACTAGATTTTTGTTTATCCTGCACGGTATACAACAAATATCAGGCTAAACCCTGAGCTTTGGAACTAAACATTAAACGTTCTCGCCATAGGAAACCAAGGGAGTAGTTCCTGAAGAGAGCCGGTACCTGTAAGGGGGCATGCTGGAAGTTAGTCTACCTCTTCAGCGAGCATGTGTAAATGAGCTGCAGGAACTGCGAATTGGGCGGGAACCAGGGCAATACCTGTAAAAATGAAAAGAAAGATCTTCAGTCAGCGGAATAGAATTCTACAGGAAACAAATAGAAGCTCTAATCAACAAGCCGAAGGGCGGGTTTTCCAAATACCGGGATTGAATAAAAAAAAAAAGAATTACCTGTCAAGAATTCAGAACTCGTGGGTGCTTCTTCCAAGCACCAGTCCAACACTGTTACAAAAATGATAAAATCAAAAGGAACTAAGTTAATTCATAGGCAAATTTTCTCAGGAGCTTAGATTCCTAGAGGAGGGGCGTAACCCTCAGGGTTTCAACAGACATTAAGCTTCTCTGCTAAGTTCCTCACCGGAACCCCAACCCTGTTCCACGAAAAACAAATAAAGTTGCAGAGAATTCTTATAAAACTGATGCGTTACCTGTGTTGAGGGGTTAGCACTGTGGTCGCAGCGCTACGCTGTTGACATGGAAGGCATGGAACGAAACCGGCAAGCAACCCTGGTAGAGCCGCGCTACCTCCAGAACCTCTCTGCGTGAGAAGTGACAATGAGCCAAAGCGGTTAGGGCGCCGGGGGTCATTGCAAACCCTAGGCCCCAGAACCGTAGATCTTATGTCATCGAACGGAGGAAGGTAAGCCAGGTGTCGGACCGATAGGCCGACTGGACTAATAAATAATCCAAAACCAAATCCCAAGATTTACCATTGACATTTAAATGCGCAATGAATATCATAATAACCGACATACAAACTATGAGATTTGGATAATTATTCGAGTCAAATTATATTATATGGAATCCACGGTAGACCAACCACAGTACAATGGAATTATGATATAGTACTGTTAAACTATGCCAAATATGCAATATTCCTCTTTAATGTTGAAAGAGAATTCTCATTGGTAAATTTTTTTTAATTCATGGTAAGTTTATGTTGTGTTAAGTGTTACAATTATTATTATAATATTTAATAGATATTTAAGATACCCATAAAATTTCAGATATAAAAATATTTTAAATTTGAAATAAAATTTCAGTTATTAAATTGCATAATTTTATTAATAAATTTTATAAAAATTAAAAACCATAAAATTTTTACACACTTCTCTTAGTTGCGTACTGGATAAGTTTAGTTATAAAAATCATAAAAAGGTTAGGCAGTTCTCTGAGTTATCCATCGCTCAAGTTGAAGTTATTTTTCTTAATTTACGTTTTCAAAAATATTTTCGCTTTCCTAAATTTAGTCTGATGGAGTCTACCCCGTGGAGGCAGATATGACCCAAGTGGATCCGAAAAAGACTGCGGATGGGCCAGTGAGTAACGTGTTTTTATGAGTAGGATGAGTTATTTATTTTCGGCAATAAAATAACTGCCAGATAAATGCACAATGTAGACATGCAAACAGCAGCATATCAACTACTTGCGGTTTAAGACTTAAGTGGTTAACTACTTGCAGTACGGATCGATGTGACGTGGATTTTCTGTCCATACCGCGTGTATACATAAAATCTTGAAGGGATAGACTCAGAAGTAAACTCGCTCTCGCCCAGATTGAGAGCAGGAGGAGGGAATGTTGCATATTCTGAGGGATTCAGAGGCTGGAAAATATCAATGCATTAATGTTGGGTATATTCTGAGGCATTAACGCATTGATATTTTCCAGCTTTTGAGTTCATATGGCTTTTAATTTCCAGAAGGATGGAACGTTGGGCATATTTCAAGGAATTCAGAGGCTGGAAAATATCAATGCATTAATGTTGCGTATATTCTGAGTCATTAACGCATTGATATTTTCCAGCTTTTGAGTTCATATGGATTTTAATTTCCAGAAGGATGGAACGTTGGGCATATTTCAAGGAATTCAGAGGCTGGAAAATATCAATGTATTAATGTTGCACATATTCTGAAGTATTAACACATTGATATCTTCCAGCTTCTGAGTCCACATGGAGTTCGTCTTCAAATTCTCCTCCGACTCGTCGTGCAGGTAAGAAAGTGTCCAGATAGTATGGATCTCGTTTTCGCAATCTAACAGCCACTTTCGGTAACTGAGTATCTAGTTTTGCAATCCAACAGCCACTTTCTTAATCAGAACAGCCAGTAATTGGAATGCATGCTTACATTCTCCAATTCTTTTATATATATTTTATTTTATTTGGGGATGAAAAATAATATATAATTTATATTATTATTTTTTAAACAAGTGCAATTATAAGATTATTAATCTAATTATTCATAAAATTAGAATAATTACATTAAAAAAAAATGATTGATAATCAGAAATATAAATTAAAGCATTTTTAAATATTTATATTTAATAATAATAATAATAATAATAATTAAAATTACAAAATTAAGAATAATTAATAGCTAGGGTAGATCTATCTAAAGCACTCTCTAACACGAGCTTATACGGATTAATTTTTTTTTCTTGCAAACTTATTTTATCTCTGCAAAATTATAATATTTAAGATAAATTTGAAAATATTGTATTTATCATGTAAAGAGTAAAAGAACTATCAACAATTTGAGTTAATTGTTTTCTGAATAGATTTTTAATTATATATTTATATGATTATTTAATTCTTAAATTATTATAATTAACAATATTTATATATTAATAACTATAACTAAAATTATAAATTTAATAATAGTAATAATTTTATGATATAATAAAGCAATTTATTATTTTAATATTTATCATATAAATTATAAAAAATTGGTCAATGTTTCAAACGATCTAATGTAGTTGATTTAGATGATTTTTATTTATAAATTTTTATTATAAATAAAATATATATTATTAGAAAAACTTATTAAAAAACAATATACTATAACAATTAATTTATTAATTTGGGAGAGAAAAATACTACATAATATAAAAAAGTGAAAAAGTGTTAATATATAATCCTAATATATATTGCCCAAAGACACCGTCTATAAAATATGAAAGTGAAAAAGTACTAAAATATATAAGTAGTGAAATTGAAATAAGCCATCGTACAAATAAATGTAAAATTAAAATAGGGGCAAATTTGCATCCTCAAAAGTTCACTATTAAATCCTTTTTTCTTCAAAACATATTTCATAAATTTAAAATTAATATAAATATTTTTTAAATATATTTTTTAAATTTAGAATTAATATAAATTAGTGTAATGGTATATAAATTAATGGTTAAATTTTTTTATTTTAAAACATATTATTAAAATTAAAAATTAAAAAAAATATTCAATTGTAAGTTTATTTTTAATGATTATTTATTTATTATTGTTATTATTATTCTTAATTAGGCTGATAGGCCTTCTCTTTTGAAAGAGAACCAGTTTTTTATCGTCAAAATTTTTAATGTCTCGCTGACACGTGTTTCTTGACAGTTTTAATTTCTGGCTAACCGATGTTGCCTAACAACTGTTCCGATCTGTTGGCAAAAACGGGCGCCTCCAGTTTTGTCCCCGCAGACTCCATATGGATTTTTCCTAGATTGAGGGCACCTGTGGCTTTCAAGGCCAGTTTCAGAGGCGGTAGTTCACCCACTTGGTTGCATTGACGGCACCGGTCAAACCGCACCATGACGCAGACGCATTGCAATTTCCGCAGATCTGCAAGTGGTTTCTCCTTTGTTGTTATTTAGAGTGTAAGAAACTCAACCCAGAAGTTGGAATCGGATGCTGCATTTTGTTACAGAACATCTGCTTCCACTACATTTTCTCAAGGCTCTGCAGCCATGAAGTTCGTCAGGTATTGTTTCATGGTGTCTTATATTTCATTTTTAAGTTTGTGGGTTTTACGTACCCGCTATATATTTGAGGGTTTTGCATGCTACTGAGGGTTGTCTCCTGAACCCGACCGGGAAACCCGCAGAGAGCAGGAGGTCGGGCTTACAAATCCTTCTATTTTGTTTTTTTTTTTCAATTATTTTAGCAGTTATTTGTGTTGGAAATTAGTCTTATGACTATCGACCTCTTCAATAAGTAGTATAAAGGGCTATATTCTTGCAGGCTAGGGCCGCTTTGGCCGCAAATTCAGATCGGTATGTCGAAAAAATACGACCCATTCCAGATCGTCAGGTAAGAGAAACAAATCTTTATAGGGCTAAAATTAAAAAGCCTTTGACTATCTTGTTCAATTGTTTAATTTGCTCTGCAATCAACAGGAGACAGGGATAATCTATGGGAAGGGGAAACAATTGGATAAATCAGAGGACTAGATTGGATTTGCACTACAGCAAAAATATATTGTAAGTCCAATTAATGATTTGTCTTTTAGTAGCGATTTTTCAGACGTAGTACAAGTTGAAATTGTTCAATGCCCAATTCTTATGGGAATATCTCAAAATTGGCTGGTGGTTTATCCCTACAATGTTGAAACTTGAAAATTTTGTATTGGGGTTTTCCATTGGCACTTATGTATAAGCCTGCTTAAAGGCAGGATTCTGCTCCATGCCATTTTATATAAAATTGTCTTTTTTTTGTTGCTATAATTTTTCTGAAATTTTCGTGAAATTTCCGTGGATTACAAATGTTTTTCGGCCAATGGTTCGTAAAATTTAAGGGTAATTGTAAGTTTCTATTTCAACTGAACTCTCTGGGTTTACTTGCCCAGACTTTATCTTATCTGGCATACTCAAGTAACTTAGGCGATTAGGGAATAGGTGGTGTCTCAGGTTTGAAACATGACTGATTCAATCCATAACTAAGTTTTTAAACTGACATTCTACTCTAATAGAGGCAGACTATAAAATTCAGGATAATTTTAGGAAGAATGATGTTTTTGGAAAATTCTTCAGAAACTCCATACCTGGTTAATTTTAAGCTCGATTCGTGTTTGTATGTCTTTTTTCGTTCCTTATTTCCATTATGATTGGTAGGATGTTCATATCAGCAGTGAAATATTTCCGATTTTAGGTCAAGGGGATAATTCTATAGACAACTTCTGGAGTGAATTGATATAACTTCCTGTAGCTCTCTCTTCACGCACGTCGCTTCTTTATTGAGATAATGGATTTTATGGATTGTTTTACTGTCTGCAGATTTCTTTTAATATAGGACACCATAGTATGTTCTTTGGCTCAATTGTATTGATTCACAAGACTCGAATTGATATTCACCTTTGTGGGCTTTAAAAATTATATTAAATAACCCAGGGTTTCTATAATTTCTATAAGCTATGAGATTTGTCTTTACATTGTACAATTTTTAATAGTCATTTGACTATTTTATCAATTGACAAATATTTAGTTCACTTGCCTTTATGTATGTGCTTTATGTATGTGTGGAACTTCAATCTCTGAATTCAATCGATGTATTAGCTTTATAAACTCGTCTTTATCCTTGATCCTTTGTGTTTGTATAATAATCACATTGAAATTCAATCATTTTGTATTCAACTCTGCCTCTTCTTTGAAACCCTTTTCATTCAGACTTTTCCATTATTGCTCAGGGGCTTTCTGTTATAATGCCATGCCCTTTTCTAAATAATGCTTGCAAACATGATTAGAAATAGAGTCAATGGAATCACGTAAAATATTATGCTTTTATTACAACGAGGTCAAAACGAGGTAAATTGATACAATGTGGTTGATTCCCTTTTATATGATTGGCGAGGTAGTTGTGTTACTGTTACATTTGTAACTATTTTTTATCAAATTTTCACAGATTGTAAATTTCTGTGATCCATAATTGTTTAATGATTTTTTTTGGAAAAATTACAATATTATTTAGGGTGCCGACGTGTTTCAAACTACCTAGTGTAGTTCATCATCAAGACTTTGCTACACTAAATAATTTGAAACGTATCGACACTCCAAATGATATTGTGATTTTTCCAGAAAAAATGATTAATATCTAATTATCATTTTAATTACTTTATTACATCAGATATGCCTTATACTCTGATACTAATGATTCAAAAATTTCCAAATGCTTGACTCCTAACTCAGAGTGCGGTATCAGTCATACCTCTTCTGTGTGAATCATAAAGTTTCTTGAACATTGTCTTGGACTATAAACTACTCTAGCCTTTTGTCTATTAGATTGGAGTCTGCTACAGCCAAGACTGTGCATAGTTTCATGTTTGTAGAGCTTTCAGCATTTGTTCCTTCTAGAGACTGGATTATAATACACTGCAGTGAAGAAAACTGTGGAATGGAAATTTTGCTATTTATGATACTCTATTGAGCAGAACTCATCTCTCAATTTTCTCTATTGTCTTGTTTGACCTCCCGATTTCATCTCGGTGTCCGAGGGCTTCTCTAGTTCAGACCTTTCTCTGAATCATTTCTAGATATTAAGGGATCTGTCGAGAAATTGTAGGCTCGGGGATTGAAAATAGTTCTTAACCTCCAGTTCTGTTTAGGGGTTTGGGAATTAAAATAGTCCTCAAACACTGTCAAAAGAAACTTCCCTTGATGTATATGCTGCTACACATTGCATTATGTCAAGATTCACTTAAGCTAAAATTTGAAATACATCTCTCTGATCATTCACCTATGTCACCTCTGGGTTCGAATTCACCAAAAATAAAATTTAGGAAAACAATAGATAATGCAAAATAAGCATGATAAAATTCACTACTATTTTTTTACTGCTTCAATCTGGCAAAATGTTTGTTTGTCACTTCTGTGTAAGAGACTATGCAAATTGATGAGCCCTGGCATAATCTCAACTATGGCATATAATGATTTGTGGTTGAATCTGGAATATGACAGAAAAGAAAGTCAGTAAGGCATGCTATTTTAGTTCTGTTATTAGGGCAGTAAGGGAGGCAAGGACTGGGGTTTCCTTGAAAAACTCAGAAAAATTGGTAACTTGAAAAACTTGGAATTATCAGGAGAAGTAAGAGATATTTGCAACATTACTTTGACTCATGAATTGTATTAGATAGTAAATAATTTATTTCATTCTTGGAAGTTGTTGCAACTATCAAAAGCGCTTATACAATGCCAACAGTTTGGAATGTAGATGACAAAGGTATATGAATAAAGGGCTTGCTTTTCATTCGAACGGTTATTTTATTAGCTGAAAATGGCCACTTTTTGGAGAAATTCTGTTTCATTGGATGCGTATTTTGCATTGAAATCCTCTCTCAAGTTTCTTGTCTTACATAATAGTAGTGAGGGCGACGTTTTTGGATGGACAATCTACCCATCACTGCAGAAACGCAGATCTAAATATAGATTTGTAGGACCATGGGCATTGAAATAAAAACGACGACTGAAAATTACCCCATACCACATTTACAATAACACTGCGATAGATCCCACGCAGATCTGCAAATCAAGCAAATGGTCATAATTGGAGCAACCCGAAATCAGGTAGTAATCAGGAAGTTGATGGTGTACCTTGTTTTATTGTATTGGAAATAGGTCTATATCAAATAGTTATCATTATTTTTTGGGTTATGGGATAATAAATGAGGTTGGATAGTAAATTTTTCTGTCACAGAAATAGCAGCACAGTGGGTAAGTTACATAACTGTTACATGCATGAGCTAAAATTCAAGGAATACTGAGTGGAATACTGGATAGTTGCAACAGAAGATAATAATCAAGTGAATTAATCTCTTTGCCCCCACAATTTTTCCTATTCCCTCTGTTTTTGTCAGTTTCTTATCAAATCTTGATTAGGGCAAGGTTGTCCATTAGTTCTTAACATTAAAAATTCTCTCTCACTTCATTTGTCTCTATTTATTTATTTCTTAGTCGCTCCAGTGAAATCTGTTTATTTATTTTGTTGTTATGTTGTAATTCTTCTTTCACGTACTCTGTTTTCTGCTAAGTAACAAGATTCTTGGATATTGACCAAAGAATTACTTCAGAATTACTTAAATTTGGGCTTGAGGCTTACTGTTTGCATTTCATACCAAAGCCACAAAGTTTCCTGCACGTTGCCTTTCTCACAATGGCCATCAAACAGTATGTTATAAGTGACTACATTTGGAGTTAAATTCATTTGTAACATTTTGCAGAAAAGCTGATCTCCATGATTGATTTTTCCTTCCTTGCAAAACCCATTCATCAGATAGTTGAAAGTAACCTCGGTAAACATTAGCCCCCTTTCACATATTTTACATAACAGATTATAAGATTGATCACTTTTAGCTTTCTTGCATAGACTATAAATTATGATATTGATTCCTCGCTATTACAGTTACTATTGCGGTTTGAATTGGAATGAATTGGAATTGGATGTAGGTTGCCTGGTTCGGAGGAATGTTATTATTTTCTCATTAAGGTTCAATTTTCACAAGTCATATGCTGAGCTTATAATGAGTGTATTCTTCTAATAGCTTTTAATCTATCGCTTACAATCTTGTTATGTTATGGAAGAATCTGTTTATATTTTCCCTATTACTTCTCAAACCCAACAAAAACATGTATATTCTTACTGTAGAATATAAAGATATTTCTGAGTACAATGATATAACTCTGGAGTAAAGATATTTCTGAAGATAACAATAGCAGTACAATGAGCTAAGTCTGGAGCAACTTAGCTTACTTTGCTTCATTGGATCCATATTTCATCATTGATTTTCAAAACATCCAAATGTTCAGTTGAAATATTTATCTGTAAAAACTTTGAAAGAAGAGAGGTAACCACGATTTTCTTTCAACTTATAAGCTAAATCTATTAGCATAATGCTAATGCTCACCTGCACATTAAATGGAGTTTGCAGACTCTCCCGTTGCTCGGCTGAAGGGTGGGCTTGGGAGATGAAGTTATAATTGAAGATAAATAGTTTACAGTTTGTGAATGGCTACGCATCTTTTACCTGTTACAGATTTCCTGTATCTTACTGGTATGGAGCAAAGTCAACACTTTGCTAATTTTCTCTATTGGATGTCCAAATTTACATTCTACATAAGCTAGGGTTAAATGGTCTATCTACCTACAAGTTAAATTCAATTTATTTTCACTTGGAAGAGGAATCAAACTACCCAAGAAGAAAGAAGATATGATAGCCCTCTCTTAGAAGTTGGTGGTAGTACTTACTACAGTACTGAACCTTTCAAAAATTAAGTTGGTCATATCTCTCAGCATGGTAGTGTGGTGTCACCCTCTCTGCAGTTTTATTCACACTTCAACTATTACTTCAATCTCTGTCAATATTTTTATCACAACCTACAATAACTGGTTGGAGCTATCACAACCCTATTTTGTTTCATCTGTTGTTAATATTTTTCTATTCCTTTGATTATTTCTGATAACAGATATATTACAAAGATTTTAGATTTTATCTAAATTTCTGGCAGACATTATATCATTTCCAGCGCAAGATCCAATCCAGATACACAATGCAATTAAAGTTTTCTACCTAACCTGATGTTCAATAAAAATCTTCATGGTGGTGTTTAGTCAATCAATTTATAATTAGATCTTGCTGTTGTTGATTTTGTAGAATCTGCTCACAGTGGTCTCCATTCTCCAACCGGCCTTTCAGAGTATTGGGGTGGTTTATGGGGACATAGGAACTCCTCCCCTTTATGTGTTTGCTAGCACTTTCATAAATGGAATCCATCATCCACATGATGTTCTTGGTGCTCTGTCTCTCAGAATATTCTCGCTCACTCTTTTTCCACTGCTCAAATACATTTTCATTGTACTTTGGGCCAATGATCACAGTGATGGTAAAATATGAACCAAAATATGTTATGTAATATGAACCAAAATATGTTTTTCAACGTAAATTTTATCTTTGTATTCTGGATATAAGCTTATTGTGAGGATTAATGAGATCACAGGTCGGAATTTTTCACCTTATTCCTTAATAGGGAACTTTCATCATATAAGTTTGCAGTGCCCAATAGACAACTCAAAAGAGCTTCGAAAAAACAAAAACAAAAAAAATTAGAAAAAGGAAATGTAGCTAAAACAATTTTGCTCATACTGACCCTTCTTGGTACCTCCATGGTTATTTCGAAAATGGACTAAATCTCAAAAAACAACTTCCTTTAACTAATTATTAAGAAAAAATATGAGAAAATATCCAAGCTCAAGGTGAAACTAGCTAAAGCCGTCCATATCTTATAAACAATTTTTGTGGTTTTTTTTTCCTATATTTGGGAAAAGGAAACGATTAGTAAATTTGGGAAAAACTAATTCAGAGGGAACTTCGGCAGAAAATTTATGTAGATTAATTACCGGCTATAATAGCCAGTGGAGGTAATATTAACTTAAATGTAAACTAGAGGCAATATCAGCAATGATCAGTAATCCCTTTATGTGATACGTTAATCCCTGGACTATAAGTTAATCCCCAGAATCAGAGAAATCTGGCACTAGTAAAAATTTAGGAAACCTACGTTTTCATAGATTCATTTAAAATCATAGATTCAGGTAAAAGAAAGAAAAATTTTCAGTTTCCTGTATCATTTAGAAGAAGATTCCCACATAATTCAGATAGCCCTTGCATTTTCTGATGTCACAATGACAAATTCTCACATCTAATTTTATTGCAGGGATTAGCCACACTGACATTGGTGAGTGTCTTAAAGCTCCCAGCTATTGTATTTTACCTGGGTCTTTATGTAATGGCTTTGGGAAGTTTGAAGCTTCATGCGATGCATTGTAGCTTTTGGAGCAGATCGATTCAATGAAACCAATCCAAAAGAAAGGATGATGAAGAGTTCATTCTTCAATTGGTTTTTCTTTGTCAGTAATTTTGGAACTTTGCTTTCTAGCACTGGTGTGGTGTGGGTAGAAGACAACGTCAGCTGGGCGTTGGGCTTTGGGATTTCAACTCTAGTCATGGGATTTGCAGGTGTTTAGATAAGGTTGCAACAATAAGTGATAGTGAGAGAAAGAATGATGAGTTGTGCTTGAATGGTTGGAGGATTTGTACAGTAACCCAAGTGGAAGAAGTGAAAATATTGCTTCGAATGGTGCCTATATGGGCAACAGCTATAATATATGCATCAGCATATGCCCAAGCACACACCATGTTCGTGGAACAGGGCAAGACAATGAATACTAACATCAGTGGCCTTTTCAATATACTTGCAGCTTCACTGTACATGTTCAACAGTGTAACCTGCATGCTCTGGGTTGTACTATATGTTTTAAGCATCGCACCAGCAATGAGAAAATGGAAGAGAAACGAGAAAGGATTGTCGGAGTTGCAACGAATGGGTATAGGTAAGTTATTCGCCATGTTTTCTATGGTGTGTGCTGCAATTCTTGAAATCAAACGGTTGCAAGTTGTGAGGAGTCACAACCTGGTTCATGATATAGAGACACCAGTTCCTCTAAGCATTTTGTGGCAGATACAACGGTATGTATTGTTAGGCATTGCAGAGACATTTCTATTGGTAGGGCAGCTATAATTCTTCTATGAAGAGGCACCTGATGCCATGCGCACCCTGTGCAGTACTCTGTCCCATCTTAGTACCACATTCGGTAACTATTTTAGTTCTGTACTAGTCATTGTTGTAATTCTTATCACCACCAGAGGAGGAAGTGTGGGATGGATACCCAATAACTTGAATGAAGGTCACCTGGACTACTATTTTTGGCTCTGGGCTGCATTGAGTTTGCTCAATTTAACTCTATATGTTGCCGCAGCTCGTAAATACAGAAGTAAATATGTGGCCCATGAGATGAGGGATGTTTGAATTTGAATACCATTCTTATAGTCAATGTATAGTAACCTCTGTCTTGCCAAGTTACTTACAGCAGTAAGAAATGTTGACCAGTTATAAATAATCAGCCCCATGGCTCCAAGGGTATTCTCAAAAAGGTTCTCGGATAGTTTGTGAAAAACGAGCCTCGTTGTCAAAGTGATCCTTCAGGGAGGACCATCCAGATACTCCTATCGGCCTCTTCTTGCACCTCCTAGGGCAACTACTAGCTATAGAAATAATTAATATATGTGTTTAACATATGTAGATGTAATAATGTCTTTAACTATGACATGTATTTTCACTAGACCAAATATTGTAGAATATTTCATAAAAGATAAATCCTACAATCGAAAAAATAATTATTGATAATTAAATCAAAATTTTAGAAATCTCATTTCAAAATAGATATACCTATTAAATTATTCAATCCTCTTCTCTCTACATAAATTTAAAATTGAACTAAATAAAAATAGCCAAAACATTTGCTAGAATACCAACATTATTGACTTCTTAATTCATAAAAATCATACTGAGAGAGGAATGCTTATTTCCATTCTTTTTTATCATAGAAATAAGATATTAATGACTCAATTAATCATGTTGGTTTTAGTGGACTGTAATCACCATTATCGTCATGTATATTTGCAACATTAATAAGTTAAAAATACAAATAACATTCACTCATTGAAATTTGTAGTTGAAAAAAATACTATGAAATATTCACGAGATAAAATTGTCATTAATCCTCAAATGTTTTTAAGGAACACGATTAACAAGTTGAGAATCCTCTGATACTATACTAAAGTAGCACACTCTCGAATGTTAACAAAGGTAACACCAATAGTCACGCTCAGGTAACACCAACAGTCAAGTTTAAAAGAAGTTGAGGAATTACATTCCCAAGTTGACAAACCTCTTCAGTATAAACATCGTGGATACCCTCAAAAGCCATCACAAGCCATGTCTGTTACCATTTATTCAACAATGGAGAGAGTGATATCATTGTTGGGCCTACATAATGTAACAACCTCGGTGAAAATTCCATATAATAAAAATTAACAAATGTAAAATAATAACCATGGTTATGGACACTTTTTCCAAAGTGAGTGTTTTGAAAATCATCATAGTGTGTGTGTTCATTTCAGTTATTATAACTATATAAATTGGCAAAGTCATTAGAAAATGGATTTGGAAAGGAAAAATGACATTAATTGACATTTATTTATGAAAATAATGAAAAATAGGAGATAAGGAAGGTGAAAGGCCATAGGTTGCATGTGAGGATGAAAACGAAGGAAAATAGTGGAAAATGAAGAAACTAGAGACCACATTAATAAAAACACTTTTGAGAATCAGTTCATACATTCTATTAGTACTACATTTTTTTCAGTTCAGTTTTGGAGCTCTCTCTCTATTCTCTCTCTCTCTCACTCTTGGACACTTAGAGTTTTATTGGAAAAATTTAGCATTGGATCAATAAAGACAAAGAAGGCAAAGAAGTGGGAAAGATCAAGCATGAAAGAGTAGGATCCGGCATAGTATACTTGAAGGTTTCGATTTTCATGTATGATTCCTTGCAAGACTTCACATGCATAGTAACTATGCATGTATGTTCTTGGTTCTCTTGTTGCCAGTGGAATGAGTTTTTCCAGGTGTGACAATGCTCTTCATCCTTGCCTTTCCATTTCTGGATAGCCATGGCATGATGGGATTCTCATGTTTTGGTGATGTTTAATTTCTGAATGGATTCGAAACTAAGTGAGGTGGATCTCTGAATGAAAGAAAACATGGCATAGTAATACATAAATGATACTATGGATTACATTAAAGAAATTGGCTTAGTAATCCATGAATTAGATTGTGGGTTGCATTAAATCGAGGTATTGTGTGCCTCAGTGGGCCTAGAAATCCTCGGCTGGTGAATGGCGAGATATACGTTAAAGCTTCGAGGTGGTTTCCCCTGATTGAGCCTATGAATCCTTGGCTAGTGAATGGAGGGATATATGGTAAATCCTAGAGAGTGGTGTCTCAATTATGGCCTAGTGATCCCTCGATCAGACTGTGGATTGTGTTAAATCCTAGAGACTAGGATACATGAAAATTCCTCAGGGTGTAGGCAGATAAATCCAATGGCATCCATGATTGTTTATGGCCTAGTGATTAGGTGAAGATTGTGGTAAAGACTAGTTCTATTTATGAGATTAATGTGGTTTAGTCTCCGGAATCCCTAGTTACATTGTTTGATTTTGACTCCCACATTCATGCTTAGAATATGGCACGAGGATGAGTGGCTGAAGAGAGATTTGGTTCAGCTAATATATGGTAGGGTGGAACATGAAAGTCCCAAACCTGGTTGGATTTTGCATTCATTAATAAGAGTTCACTTCCTTGGTATTTTATTTGAAAATGTACTCGTTCATATGTGGCATTTATGGTTGTTATAGCCTTGCTATTTATAATGTTTATATGTTGGTTATGAGTACATTTTATGGCAGTGGTGATGTATGACTCTCATCATGTTTTGATTTATAAATGAATGAACAATGAATATATGAACAAATAGATGAAAATGTATCTAATGTGATAAGTTATCAATCCCTCTTAGTGATTCTTAAATAGGTATGAAACCTCAATGCTTTGATTTGTTATTATATCCTATAGAATGTATATTTGTGTCATGTCTAACAAAATTATTGTCATGGCTAGTAGGGGCGAATTCAAGTATTTTCATTTGTATCATTGTTTCTATGTTACTTTTCATTTCTGGAAGTTTCATGGAGTTTTGGGCAGTGGTCTAAGTCCTGCCCCTGAAAATGTGGCAAATAATCTCGGGTTGTTGACATACAGCTACTTTGTAAAGTCCCTAGTGGTAGGCATGCCCTTGTTGTGGGAGTGACCAGAGGGTCTGAGTCGCATGGATGCCCATTTCATGGGAGCAACTGAGGCTTTAACGCATTAAACTGTTAGGTTGTATAGGGGGTTGATAACTTGGAAATGTTGGATGGCCCCTGAAGGTTTTATATCACATGTAGAAGGTCATATTGGTTGTGTTCTATTGGTTCAACTTCATTAAATGTACATGGGGAGTTGTATTAGATCATAGTAGCCTCTCATCAGATGTTTACCCCATTAGACCAATTAGCTTAGGTAAATGTGGGAGGAGTGTGTTAACGAGTGGTATCATAGAATGGTTCACCCCTTACACTAGATGGGGGGTGTGTTGTTCATGCATACATGCTAATTTCGTATGTTTTCTTATGTTTGTTTCATGTGTATTTATTGTGTATGCATGGTATTTTTTATGTTTTCAGTCATGTCGCCATGTGAAAGATGATGGTGCTGGTTTTGAATGAAGTTTTGTGAATGTATGTCGGTTATGCACTAGTTATTCATCTTCGTGTTTGTATGTATTGTGTATGCATATGTGTCATATATATGTTTTTATGCTTGCATTGTGTCAATTTGGAGTTATGGTTGTGGCATCATGTATGGTAACTGGACAATGGTTGAAATGATGATTATATGTTGACTTGATTATGTTTATATATATATTATGAAAATCTGGTCAGTCTTGCAGACGAGATATACTCCCCAAATTATATTGAGGTATATTTCTTTCATTATGATTTTGTTTAGATAACATAGTATTCCTTCTAGGAAGAGATCAAGATGAATAGAAATATGGTAGACTAAAACTCCTGAGATTCTCCTTATGGATCAACTGAGCAACATGGTGTCAGGTGCTCTTCTGATTTAACAGACACATTGAGAATCTTGAAGGAATAAATAAGGAGTCTAAAAGAAGAAAATGAAATAATTATGTAGGGAAAGGAGAAACAAGCATAATTAAATGCAGTTATCCTTCATATTTTGTTATAATTACAGAGGCAGGGGACCCCCCTTCATATCAGCCATGGACAGGAGGATGAAAATAATGGGGCATATTCCAGTAGGCTTCATGATGTTCATAGTTGAGCTAGAGATGACACGATTAGATATGGTATACAATTTAATACTACAGATAATAGAGGTGATGGACACCTGTATTATTATAGTTATGGTTCCAACATGCACTATCCTCGTCATTGTTATCACCCTTACAGGAGGAGTGTTAAGGGATACCTGTCAGATGAGTTTAAGAAAGTGAAGCCACCTATCTTTGATTCATATTTGAGGAAGCTTGAGGACGCAAAGGCTTTGTTACTTAGCATAATGAAGTTCTTTGGAATGCATGAGTAAACACATAATATGAACTCCAAAATAGCTACCTTCAACCTGAAAGGGAAATAATATATCTAGTGGGAATATGTAAAATGGGTCAAAGACATTAGGACAAAGGAGTGTAGTTTGTATGAATTCAAAAGACTTTTCAGAATCAAGAACTTGTCAGAAAGGTACTACAACAACAAATCTAAGGAATTCTATGAGCCCAAAATGGGATCGATAATAAACAAAGAATATATTACCAAGTTCTTGGAGATTTTGAGTTATGCACCTTATCTTAAAGATGCGAAGGATAAATTTCAATGATTTTTTTGTGGATTTCCATTAGAATTTAAAGATCGGATTGAATATGATGATCCTTATTAACTTTAGGAATTAATTGGGAAATTGAAGCATTTTTATGAGAATTAAAAGCATAAGAAGGAATCTCAGGAAGGATGGAAATGGAAAGATAACGATAAAGCTAAATGGTAGCCGAAAGGAGAAAGACCTCAGAATGTAGAAGAGGAGGAGAATATTGAACCACATAAGAAGTTCAATGCAAAAATATTGGGACATAGGTCAAAAAAATAAAATAAAGGTGATCGTACATGATGGTTGGAGTGTTGGAAAAGTGGTAGGCCTAATATCTATAGTGCAAAGAGATATAGACTATTGGGTATGTTTGGAAAAGCATTCCTTTTTTCTATGCAGTGTTGTATAATAGGCAGTCTGATCATCATACATCTATCATTGAGATTGAAGGTAAGTTTTGTGATCAGTTTGTTTCTATTTTGATTGACCCAAGATCTAATTATAGTTATGTTAAGCCTTACATGGTGGATAAGTGTGGTTTCAACAAAGAAGTGCATCAAAAATATTGGTTAGTGCAATTGGCTACAGGTACCAAGAAGAGATTCCACCATTGGGTAAGAGCTTGTGCATTTGAGTTGAATGGTATGCCTACATCAACACATTTGAATGTATTACTGTTGGGGTGATACAATATGCATTTGGTAATGAATCGGATGTATATTCATAGGACTAAAGTCAATTTTTATGAAAAATACATTGAATTCTTGGATGATAATGGGGAGAATAGAATCTTCCAGGGTAAGAAGAAACCAACTTCAGTTAGGATGGTGACCACTATGCAAGAAATTTCTAGTCATAGAAAAGGGTGTGTCTTATATATAGTGCATAATTTTGGTGACAAAGTTAAGGAGGATTAGGATTTGGAGAAATTGAGCAGACAACTGATCTTAGCGTAGTTTCAGGATGTGTTTCTAGAGAGATATCAAAGTTTCTGCCTCACGAAGAAGTGGAATTCTCCATTTAGTTGGTATCAGGGAAAATATCAACATCAAAATAACTGCACAGGATGAGAGCTTTAGTGTTATTAGATATGAAGTTGTAGTTGAAGGAAATACTTGACAAAGGATAAATTAGGCCAAGTGTATCACTATGGGGTGCACTAGTATTGTTTTTCAAGAAGAAGGAGGGCACTCTTACGTTGTGCATTGATTATAGGAAGTTGTTAGTGTGACCATCAAGAGAAAGTGTCCATTTACAAGGATTGATAACTTATTTGATCATATAAAGGGAGAAGAAGTGTTCTAAAATATTGATTTGAGATTCAGATATCAGGAGGTATGCATTAAGGAAGAGGAAATATACAAGAAAAATTTACAAATGAGGTATGGCCATTATGATTTTGTCATAGTTCCCTTTAATTTTAGTAACATTCCGTATCTATAAAAGTTTGTTATTGTATTTGTTGATGACATCTTGATATATTCTAAGGGTGAGGAAGAACATCACTAGTAGAAAATGATTATATTAGTGACTAGGTGACTAAAAACATTAGTCGCTGCAATTATTTCAAGTGAATTACTACTAAATTTGAGAAATTCTAATTGACCAAACTATAAATGACTAACATAAATGACTAATTTAGTGTAGGAATAAAATATATGACTAGATAATGAGTGACTAAACTAAAAACGACTAACTTAAATGACTAATTTAGTCTAGGAATAAAATATACGACTAGGTAATAAGTGACTAAACTAAAAATGACTAACTTAAATGAATAAATTAGACTAGGATTAAAATATACGACTAGATAATAAGTGAAAAAATTAATAATGATTAACAATGGTTATTATAGCAAGAACGACATCCATATGAATAACGGTATCGAGAGAAATTGAATATCTAGATTTTCAATCCAACAACCATTTGCCTAATCCAAACAACCAGTAATTGGAATGCATGCTTACATTCTCCAATCTTTTATATATATTTTATTTTATTTTAGGATGAAAATATTATATAATTTATATTATTATTTTTTAAATGAGTGTAATTTAGGAGATTATTAATCTAATAATTCATAAAACTAGCATAATTACACTAGAAAATGTGATTGATAACCATAAACATAAATCAAGGCATTTTTTTAATATTTGCATTTAATAATAATAATAATAATTAAAAGTAAAAATTTAATAATAATTAATAGCTAGATTAGATCTATCTAAAGCACCGTCTAATGTGAGCTTACAAGGATCAAATTTAATGACCGCTACTTTTTCTAGATCCACACAAACACCTTGATTACAAACAACCTGTTCGAGAAGTGTCCCAAAAGGTACTACAAATATGCATTTCTTAAGGTTGAGGGAGATTTGGAGTTGTCTGCATCTGTCAAACATTATTCTCAATAAAGTTGCATGGTTCTTCAGTAAGTTGTAAACTATCCAATCATCCATGTATACCTCTAGGAACTTATGGATATAGTCCCTATACGATGCTATCACTATTCATAAAAATACCGTCAGTGCATTCTTTAGTACAAAGGGCATTACATGGTATGCAAATGATCCCCATTTAGTTGTGAAAGTGGTATTTCTTTTGTATTCTTCTGCTATTCTCACTTGATGATATCCTGAGAATCCATCTGTGAATTCATAGGCTTCATTTCCTGCCACATTGTCGAGAACCTCATCACTAAATGGAGTACGAAATGGATCATGAATACATGCGTTGTTGAGACTTTTGTAATCCACACATACTCTAATCTCGGATTTCTCCTTTTTGCTTCATATTATAATGGGAATGACCCACTCTGCTTCCTCAACTGGAAAGATTAGGCCTTCTTTCAACATTTTATCTATCTATACTTTATCTTTTTCCTTTACTCTTGGATTTAGGTTGTAAGGCCTATGTTTTACTCGTCTTGCATCTAGCTTTAAGACTATGCGCATTTCCCCCATGCCCCTTTTAATCCCCTTGAGCTCTGCTACTGAAGATGTGAATAAATCTTCATATTCCTGTAATAGGTTGAAGATTTCCTAGGTGATTTCTATATCCCAGTAATCTCTGATAGATGCAATTTTGGGTTTCTCTGCGCTTCCAATGTTCAACTTCTTAGTCTTCAAGGGTAACAGGTTTAGTCCTTCTATGGTTGGTTCCTCATATATATCCCGCTCCCCCTCTTTCTATTAAAAGTATAGGTGTCAGAGATTCTCTAAATCACCATTATCCATCTCATGATATATCTGTTTTCATGATACTAATTCCTTGATTTTCTGTTCTGACAGCAGTAGTTCTTCATCTTCTTGAATCTCTAGAAAAAATATTACTCCTGTGATGGCTTCGAGTGCATCTGTAACTGGTTTTGTTTCTCCCTTAAAATAAAAACATTGCGTAAAACTCTCTGCAACAACTCGCCAGGTGCCAGTTCCTCTCTTCTTTTCCTCCATCAAGTACCAGGCCTGCGGAATTGTGTCTAGTGAATATACAAAATTGTGCATCCATAGAGATTTTGGATACCCTACTTTCTTCCAGCTATACTCACAAATATTTAAATTTTCTATGGGGTCAGAGTCCGCTTGGTAGTTCTCAATGAATTATGGTCCTGAAGCTTTATGGAATCTAGCTCTTAATGCTATTGCAACGTCTTCTGATTGCGAAAGAGAGTTGCGATGGTTGACTTGCCATATTGCCAACGTGGATTGTAGTGCTACATCCATATTAGGGATGCTATGTTCTATTGGTACCTTTTCTTATACTTTCACAATATATTTACTTACAACATGCATCTTTGATAGAGTTGAATATCCTCTTACCTCGGTTCCAATCCAGTTGACTCCTCGAATGTTAGCACATATCCTAGTGTTGTTTCATATCCTCCCTGTTGCCAATCATCCCAAGCTATTTCTGAGCCCAAATCTGAACTCTAAACACTTCTCGAGCATAATGTCCCTCTCATTGTTGGATTCATATAGTCTTCTCTCTTCCCCATTGTTATTAGGTAAAGTTGATCGAGAAGTTGAGAATCCTCTCTATTTTCAACAATCTTTGTATATCAGGGTCCTTGATATGGGTCAAGTGGCTAAATTACCCTGACTTCCCCACCTTTAAATATCATCAATTATTTCTTCAAATCTATCACTGCATAATTCTCGAAGGCCCAATAAATCAATCAAAGGTCGGCTGTAGAAGCTCAATACCTCTACTCACCCCTATCTGGGAAAATGTTTCCACTGCATCCTTAAAATATTTCTTTTGTCTATCCAGTCTGAAAGTGTTCTTTGGAGATGCATGCTTGATCAAATTTACCTGATCCATACTTTGTGCATCCTCCCTTATTTTTTTTCCCTCCCCCAGTTATTATGGCTACGCTTTGCATGGGCTGAGCTTCTCCTATTCTTTGTCTGCATTTACCACATTAGCTCCTCTTTTTCTGGCTCTTTCGTCCCACCTCTTAATAAACTCTGGACGATCTTCAGTTGTGTGCATGGTAACTCTACACTGAGAGCCCCATAGTCTTCTAGGTAGCAGATATTACCTTGCTACGTGTCCTTCTTTATCACAATTATAGCACCTTACTAGTCGTCACCCTCCGGTTCTGCCACCTCTCATTCCTTCTCCTCGGCCCCTTGGGTTTCATTCACTCTATAAGATGGTTTGTCCAGTCATTCTGGTAGTGCATCGAGGGCCCTACATTGCTCTGTATTATGTGTCGTAGAAGTGAAAAATTTACAGTATATATTGTTTGGAACGTTGGAATATTTTTTACAAAATTAGACATAGTCATGGAAGATGACCAATACCTTTGCATATTTCACAGTGGTTAGTTGCAGTCTAATTTTGTTTAGTGGAGAACCCTGGAAATTTGGGTTGCGGTTGGTATAATCATTGAGTATTTATCTGTGCAACTCCCCCAACTGGTGGAGCCCCCTATGTTCTTGTTGCTAAAGTTCCTGCATTTTTTTCCCGCAACCTCAGGCATTCTGTGGTCAGGGGTCCCTCCATCAGGCAATAGGTGCACCACATGTTGGGCCTTGCAGGTCATATGGGCTGAATTTATTTTATTTTCTCCGTTAAACTGGCTATCTAATGTTGTAGCCCTCACATGGAAGGGTCTTGTACTGCTACTCCTCCTCTAAACTCTTGTGGAAACCTCGCCATAGCTTCTATCTTCATGGCTTGCTCAAGGGCATCTTGTAGGGTATTAATATTCTATTGTATCAGTGGAGTTCTTGTCATCGAGAGGAGTTCTTTAATAAACCAATCCCTTTGGTTATTTGGATCGATTGGGTAACTTAGCTTCCAAAACACATCCTTGAACCTTCTCATTAGGTCCCAAGTTGTCTCTCCTTCCAATTGTTTGATTTCCCACAACTAAAACAATCCTTGTTGATCTGTCGGAGGTAATTTAAATTCTTTGACAAATTATTTCTTCACATCATCTATTGTTGGGTTTGGATGATCTTCTGATCATTCAGTGAACCAACAAGGAGCTCTCTCTCTTAGTGTATTTTGGAACTAAATCAAATTAACTTTTTCTGGTGTTTGTCGAGCCCTC
This sequence comes from Pinus albicaulis, assembly GCA_034641835.2. Lineage (NCBI taxonomy): Eukaryota > Viridiplantae > Streptophyta > Pinopsida > Pinales > Pinaceae > Pinus > Pinus albicaulis. The sequence goes on from JAXQQM020092349.1 coordinate 95,610, forward strand.
CATATCGCTTCACATAGATACCAGTGTTTTTTTTTTTTGTAAATTTAAGCAGATTGTATTAGTCTTTTTGTGTAAAATTACAGAGAGTCCTGGGAGTCAATGTGACCTCCCGGAGATGTGGCTGTCCATGTACAGATTCGCTTATAAGTGAGGCCGCATGGCCCGTATACCTTTGCCTGTAGCTCCAAACATGTTGGCACGCCCAGAAGGTCCGGTCAGCTCCGATCTGCGCCTTCTGAAGATGGTGATTTAGCATTCAGCCCTGTGGAATTTCGTTTCAGAGGCCTGTGTGATGGGATTCTGCATGAATTTGGTCGGTCCTGTAGGCTGCGTTGTTCCTTGGGGCTCCACATCATCATTACCTATCCTGGAGAATTCTAGGTATCGGGTGAACGATCCTGCCATATTTCCTTGTATGGGTGGTACTAAAATAAAACTTCTACTTCCTGGTTGAGACATTGTACTATCAACACTGTAGCTAGTAGATATCTATATTGTAGACTTAACAATATTCAACTTGCTAAATTCCCATAACTTAACAAATTTTTTATCAAGTGGATGATAGAGTACCAAGGGAAGGTTAGGACTAGAGCTACTTGAACTTTGGGGAATAGGATTACCTTGCATTAAGTGTGCTGGCCTCTCTCGAAATATTTTCTCCATCGCAACATGCAGCTCCACATCGAATGTCTCCTTGGAGTGCATGTCCTCCACATTGGACTTTTCTCCCTTTTCTCTTCCGGCTGGGCTCCTGTACACTTGCCTAACTTCTTTAATGGTCCCTCCTATTCCTTGGGATCCCATCTGGCCTTCCATTTCCTTTATCATCTGCGACGCCTTTTCCTTGTCCTGTCAATTTCTCTCCTGCTTCTCAAACTCTTTCATCACCTTTCCCGCCACTTCTCAGCAATTTGTGCCCTCCTACGTGCATGTCGCTCTCTCAATCTATTGGATATTCCAGCATCCATATCACTATTCCCCCTTCTTACTTACTTATAGCATCTTTCCCTCAACTCCTTCCCTCAGTGCTGGAGGTTTAAGTCTCCATCTCATAACTTTGAAATGCCATCAAACCCTCCTCCACCATTAAATATTTGATCCACAACAAGATTTCATTCAACAGTTCTCCCCACAATCTAGATCTAAATATATCTTCGCGTTTTGTAAAGGACTGGTAACACTCAGCTACGAATTCCACAATGTATCCTTCCAAGGTAGATTGTACATAAAAATATACTACTCGAGTAAAATTGGTATCTAACCGATTGATTTTTACTAGATTATTGTGCATCCACTTGCAACAGACTCTATGCGATCCACTTGGGAGTGACTTGATTTTTTGTCTCCTCACTAATGATAAATTTCTTCAGCAAAATTTCCCCAGAAAATTTTGTATAGGTCATGTGCAGATTCAGAAAACAGGACCCGATCTTTGATAGTATTTTCCCTCTGTTGTCCAAGATTTGCTTGTTGCAATATGAACTGGTATAAATGATTATACCACCAGCTTCGTAGTTCCTTCTCAGAGATCCACAATATGATGTTCTAACTCCTAAATGAATTCTCAGATCCTGGAAATGGAACCATTTGTTGGCGAAAAAGGAGGTCTCTGGGCACGAACCAGGTTCAGGGTAGAGGCCAACAAGGTTTCTGTAGTAGTCTAGCACAATGCCAGAATTTTCACCCTACTCGAGAGAGTAGAGAGTCTCACCCAAGGTGTGCCATAACCTTAGTAAGATTAGAAGACAAATCATGTAAAAGACAAATACAACTATGAAGAATAGCTAAGGACACTTAGAAGCAACACACATATCTCGCCTCTCTGTATAAACTATCACTCATCAAAGCAGGTTCAAAATGCTAAATTAAAATTTAAGCTGGGCATACATTCATAGTAATTAAATGACTAAGAATCAACACATAACATTACACTCAGCAAAAACTAGATTTCAATATCAATATCAGAATAGCATACATATACTCTGCAGTGTCTATTATAGTTTGATTCAGTACAATAGAGTTCACACAGAGGTATCCTAAGGCTTTGCTCTCTCTATCGACCTTCTGCCGCGGTGACTAAATAACTCTCCTATGTTGGTTAACTACCTATTTGTTCCTCTGCCAGTGTGACTATCAGTCCTTCCTCTTTTCCTACTCTGCTGCCTTCTGCTTCTTCTTGATTATTGGGAGTTCTGTTGATTATTCTTGTCTCCCATAGCTTCCACTTGCACTATTCTCCGCAGCTGTCGCGCCACCTATCATGCGGCTTTCCGCAACCTTGACAACTCTTTGTCTAGCTTGATGCATTTTTCCACCTGTCCTCCAACCTTCTGCAGCCCAAAAATTTTTCTTTTTCAAAACAAAGGCCCCAAAAAAAACATGGCATCATGCTTAATGTAATGGCCTCTAACCATTTATGCTTGAATTAAAATATTATGTTTGTTTTGTAAATTTTGACAATGGACAAGGGATGGAATCCTTTGCTGCCATTGAATGATGGTGAGCTACCTCACAAAATATTTTATCAAAATAATTTTTTGATGGATTTTCCCTTTGGGTTTTCCAATGTAATATATGTGTCCATTATGTGCTTTCATATATTGTTATGTTGATGATATTGACACCTTGCTTAACATTGGAAATTACCTCACTCAATGTGTTATTTACAAGATCTCATCAATTGAACAATGTAAATGATGTGAAGCTACAACATAATGCGTTATGTTAATAAGTTGCCTTAATGAGTCTTCCATCACGCAATTTAATTGTTTGGTACTTCACTTAATGATCATGGTTGTATCATTTCATGAAAAATTTAACTATGTGTTAATTCATTAGTGGAATATCACATGGTTGTAATTTTTTTTTATCTAGTGTATTTTTTACAAGGTACACCAAGTTATGTTACATAATTCCACTGCAAACACTAGAAAGAAAGGGTAGCAAAAAAAATTCTAAGAATCATAACGAAAAATTAGTAAGTTTCTATCCTACCTTGTTTCTCATCCAGCAATACAAGATATTATCCAATTGAAGTTAAAAACACTAATTATGAGACACAATACTTCCTTACCTTTAGTAAGCTAAGACCACCAAGGCTAGAAGCTAACTACTACAAGTCCTAGGTGTAGCTTTAGCTAGGTTTGATGCTCCCCTGTGCTAAAGTAAATTTCAAAGCATCTTGCGTCTCAAAATATTTGGCATTCAATCTCCTTCACTATATGATGCATCCCTACCGCACCTTGATACTCCACCATGTTATATGTTAACAAAAAAACTTGCAAAGCTTGTAAGCTAACGACACCTGCTCCATGGTTTCTACTTAACTACATATAATGCTCTCATTCATTGCACAAAATTTACACACTTCTCACCAATCAAGACCACTCATATAGGTGATTTAGCAATACATAAATTTGTTCAATTAGCCACTTATACCCTTCACCCACCTCAAAAAAATTTTAGAAATGTTGGGGAGTGAATTTCCATGATGAGATCAAGAATGTCCATGCACTACGAATGCTCCAAAGCTTGGACCATCTCACCAAACATCTCCCAATGTGCATTTTTATTGGCACTACTAATGCTCAAAAGCTTGGACCAACTCACCAACCATCTCCCAATGTGCATTTTTATTTCCAACCCACTTAGCATTTAATCTGGTTGGGGAAAAGTTCCCATGTCCCCTACCCCATTAGCCAAGAGGGACGGTGGCAAACCACCCTTGTAATCCCCCTCCCCTCTTTCAACCCAATCATCCCCCTCCCTATTTCAGGTTATTATTGTTATTGATTATAAAAGGATTTAAGTGCTAAACATATATACATTTTAAAGAGCATGTAACAATATTCCTAAAAATGTAGATTCACACCCACTTTACCATGTAAGTTCTCAAGGTGTAAATAGCTCTTGTTATGATACCATGAGCCAATACTATGGTTTCTCAATACCACATGCCCAATATGACATATGTTCATATGACATTTTTTTTTAAAATTAACTAACTTCATATAAATAAATTAATTAAAAGAGCATAAATAACTCTAAAAAAATCATAATTGTTAATCTATAAATATTATTGTAAATATTTCTACATATTCTAATGGACATTAAATCTCCACCATTAGAGTAATAATTACTCATAATTAATTTGTTTTAAAATAAACATACATCTCAACATAATAATATCATTTATGTAAAAATAACTATAATTATATACACATAGAGTTATCTAATTTAATTATAGTATATAAAATAACAAAAATTATTAAATTAAATATAATTTTTTATTTTTATAAATTCTCTTAATACGTCAACATTATTATTATAATATTTAATAGATATTTAGGATACCCATAAATTTTCAAATATAAAAATATTATAGATTTGAAATAAATACAATTTTAGTTATTAAATTGCATAATTTTATTAGTAAATTTTATAAAAATTAAAAACCATACAATTTTTACATTGGTTAAATTTAGTTATAAAAATCATAGAAATGTTATGCACTTCTCTGAGTTATATATAGCTCAAGTTGAGTTTTTTTTTTTCTTTATTTACATTTTAAAAAATATTGTCACTTTCGTAAATTTAGTGTTTAGGATACGGGTGTGATGGAGTCTACCTCGTGGACGCAGATATGACCCAAGTGGATCCAAAAAAGACGTGGATGGGCCAGTGATTAATGTGGTTTTATTAGTGGGATGAGTTATTTATTTTCGCCAATAAAATAATGTTGGGGTGCAGAGCATCACAGTAGAACATAGAGAAAAAAACAAGATAAATTATGATAAACACAGACTGGAGAAGGAAAATAAAACATGGAACATATTTCTATTATAGAAAGAGGAATTACCTTGCTTGGCTTGAGATACTCAGGTAGAGGCAGGAATACAGATTTATAGCTGCAGAAGAGGGATAATTCTGCATGTGAGAAACAACTTCAATCATGGTGGCTGGGCGGCGAGTTAGGTTTAGCACTGTTCTTTGTCAGAGATTCGGTGACGTCATTAGTCGGCTGGGTTAGGTTTAGCGCTGACATACGACTTCACATTTAACATTCTCCCACTTGAAGCCAAATGAAGAATCTTGAATCAAGTCACACCGATACCTATCATGCCTCTACATAACTCATGCTTACTTCTTGGTCGAATCTTAGTGAGGATATCAACAGGGTTCTTATCTGTATCGATATTTTCCAAAGATAATTTCCCTTCCTCCAACACATGTCAGATCCATTGGTACCTTAAGTCAATGTGCTTGGTTTTTGAGTGAAATGCTGGATTTTTCGCCAAGTGAATGGCAAGCCTCTGTTGCATCTATTCACTCTACTTATGTGTTAAAGAGAGCTACTATTATTTTTAGCCTTGACACCCATGTTACTGCTAAACCTGAAAATGTGTACAAATAACCTGTAGTTTACTTTCTCGTGTCGATATCTCCAGCCATATCTGCATCTGTAAAACCTTCAAGCATAGTGTCATTATTACCAAAAAATAAGCAATAATGACTAGTGCCCTTAAGATACCTGAAAATCCATTTTACTGCTTTCCAATGTTGTTTTATTGGATTGGAAAGGAATATGCTTGCAACTCCCACTGAATATGCAATGTCTGGTTATGTGCATACCATGGCATACATCAAGCTGCCAACTGCTGAAGAATAAGGAATATTGCTCATTTCTTCTTTCTCTTTGTCATCACTAGGACATAACTCAACACTCAACTTGAAGTGGCCTGCAAGGGGTGTACCAACTGGTTTGACATCCTTCATATTAAACCCATCGAGCACCTTATTGATATAATTTCTTGTAACAACAACAACCTTCTCTTTTTGCTATCACACATGATCTTCATGCCCAATATCTATTGTGATGGACCCAAATCCTTCGTTGCAAACTTGCTACCGAAATCCTTCTTCAACCTACTGATCATATTCTTATCATGTCCAACAATCAACATGTCATCCACATATAAAAATAATATGAGATATTTTCCTTGATCATACCTCTTGATATAGACACAATGATCAGCTTCCAACTTGTGAAAACCATGTTCTAACATGAATGAATCAAATTTCTTGTACCGTTGTCGAGGTAACTATTTCAAACCATAAAGACTCTTCTTTAACCTACAAACAAGGTCTTCTTTGCCTTTTTCTACGAATACTTCTGGCTGCTTGATATAAATTTCTTCCTCTAATTCTCCATGAAGGAAAGAAGTTTTTACATCTAACTGTTCACATTCTAAGTCTAAAGCAACAACAAGACCAAGAATGACTCTAATGGATGACATTTTGACAATAGGTGAGAAAATTTCAGTGAAGTCAATACCTTCCTTTTGGGAAATCCTTTCACCACCAACCTTGCTTTATACCTTTCCTTCTTTTCATCAGCTTCATGCTTAATTATCTATACCAATTTATTTTTCAAAGCCTTTCTACCTTTTAGGAGATTCATCAACTCCCAAGTTTATTTTCCAGCAAAGAGTTCATTTCTTCCTCCATTGCTTTCTTCCATTCTTTATTGTGCTCAACTTTACAAGCCTCTTGAAAACAATTAGGCTCACCTTCATCAGTTAGTAGGATATAGTTTGAAGGATGATACCTTTGTGAAGGCTTATGAGACCTAGAGGATCTACAAACCAACTGTAGAGGTGCATTATTAGGTTGAATCTCCTGTAAAGGTTCCTGCAAGATTCCTTCTTATTGGTGTTCATCACTTTCCACTTGTTGTTCTTGCTCTTGAATTAGCTGCCCATTTTCCTACATGGGTGGGATGTCTTCATGCTGCTCTTCAAACCTGTCAATAACTTTCTTGACTTCCACCTCACCTACATTCCTCTTAAACATTTCTGACTCATTAAATATATCATCCCTCCTTCTAATAATTTTATGTTTGACTGGAGACCATAGACGATAACGAAATTCTTCATCCACATATCCCAAAAAAATGCATTTCATTGATTTATCATCTAGCTTAGTCCTATTTTATTTGGGAACCGACCTGATGTTCCCCGACGCGCACCTTCTTTACCTCCCTTACCAGCTGTGCCAATTAGGTCTCCTCGAGGCACTGCACCTCTTGTCTTACCAAAGATAGCAGAGGAGCGGTAGATCCAATCACTGGTTGCTAGTCATTGTCAGAGCAGCGTCCCGAAAGCACGGATCTAAGTCTAAAGCTAGATCCGTCTCCAACAACACTTATATTCATAAACCCTTGTGTATCCTTACAGTTTTCGATGGCTTTCTTCCCCATGCTACGTTGATCTCCTTTCCCTGATTGAAATGGCCGAGTGCTAAAACATTTTCAGCGTCTTTGTCGCCCAGGAAAGGGAGATCGAATTGATTTGGCTGGCAATAAAATCCTGTTCGAAGCTCGTCCCTCCTCTTAGGTCCTAGATCTATGTACACGGCCCTGGATTTGCGTTTGCTAGCTCATGTAGCTAAGAGCCTGAGTTCCGGACCGGTCGCAGAAGCCAGAGCCACTTCTAGTGCAACGAGGGATTCTGAACCACTGTTTATCCTTGAGGCAGCAAGATCTAATGCGAAGACCACTATGTTGGCATTGAGAGAAGACTTCGTCGGGGCTGTATCACCAAGGTCAGCGTCCTCGGCGGCGGTAGAGACTTGCAAAGCCCTGACTGAAACCCTTACTAGTGCCCTCATTCCTCCTTTTCAAGAGCAGTTCGCTTTCAATCCGGTTCGTATACTTGAAATAAACTATTGTAGAAGTAAATGTAAAATTAAAATAAAGACAAGTGCATCCTCAAAAGTTATATATGCTATGATAGTTAGAAAAAGAACTCGAGTAATTACCCCTAGGTTAACTCTCTTCGAGGTACCAAGGAATTATGAAATAATTCCTTCTCTATATGCGGGAACCTAGAACTAGTGGTTTTTTATTTATTTACGACTCTTTTGTTGATAATGCTACTTATGATTTATTAGCATGTCACATGATTTTATCAATTACCGGGGAACTACATATTTTTTTACTTTATTTAATTTATAGGCATCAATTCGTGTTTCCAAATTTCCTTATTCTTTTCTCTAAATTCAAAATTCAAAATTCAAAATTCAAAATTTAGTTAATATTCCGTTTTTATGACTCGTGCATTATGAAGGTTCTCTCAAAAATAATATCTCAAATTAATTAATTAATTTAAATTTTATTTCTATTGTTTTTTTAATTGTTAACACCTTATTCTAAGTGTATTTTTTCTTCCTATATTAAATGAGATGTCTTGCACATGTATTATATGTTTGATGCAATATTTAAATTATTTATTCTAATTCATTACATAAATTCTCTTAAATTTATTATTAACTTACTATCTTAGATATTTTTATTTATAATTGCTTAGCATATTATTAAATTATCAAATAATTAATTATTTACATAGTTACTTAATACACGTG
>JAXQQM020077539.1:0-14541 GCA_034641835.2 Pinus albicaulis
GGGACCTTTTTAGCAGCTAAATAAATCTCCTCCAAGTGTGAACAGGGTTTGGATCATGTTGATTCAGTCAAATTTGACCAAGTGAACAATGCTGATAAGGAGGAGTGGAGATTAATTAGAGAATAATGCAGTTTTGGAGGGAGATGGATCTCATGGAGGAAATGACCTAATTGAGTGGGGCCAAGGGCAAGCAACCTCACATTATATTTAAGAAAGAGGATGGTAGCCATTTTATATCATGTTTTAGATTATTATTTTGATATTGGTCTACTTAGACTGTTTCTTCCTCTTGTTGTTTAGCAGGGTAGCTATGTTGTTTAGCATCGAGTGTTCCTGAGCAGGAATCCCACCTCTTTCCTTGAGGGGCCTCTTGGAAGAGTATTGTAATAATTTCCACATTTAGGTTTTCAAGCCAAGCTACAGCTTCTTCATCAGTGCAGTTTCTATAGGTTACTGTGCTGTGTTGTAGGGTGCAGCATTGGAGAGGTTAGAACCCCACTTTCTAAGCTATTTTCTCATAGGAGGAAGTTTTCCTTCTCTTGGGAGATCTGTTTGGAGAGTTCTTGTGAATATTTCAGATCCTTGGCATCGGGCCATACATTTCCCATCATTCCCGGTGCTATTTCAACTAGGGAATGCGTTATTTTTTAAGGTAGCTTCAACAGAAGTTCTAGTAGTTCCTTTGCAGTGTTTCCTTGTGATTGAGGGGTTCATCCCTTCATGGGAGGAGATATTTGAGGGGATCTATTTCAGATATACTACATTTCAGACTTCCACACTCTTTTTCTTCTGTTTGTAGTGTATCTTTAGCCATTGGGCTTTAGATCCCATCTTGTATAGAGTGTATTTCTGAAACCCCTTTTCCGCGTTCTTGTAGAAGTTTGTATTGAGCTTAAATCTGTATTGAGCATATATTTTGAGGCTTATAACAACCATACATATTTTGTACATCATTTTTCTGTAGCAGTGTTCTTTTAACTGTGCTGTAGCAGTCTCCGTCATTCTTGTATTGTGACATCAGTTCATTTGTAGAGTGATTTCTTATGGGACGCTTGTTCCTTCATTGTATATGACCAATGCCTCATTGTTATGTATGGATTTTTTGATATAATACAGGGATGAATGTCTCCATTTTGGTCTCCCATGTTTATGAGTTGATTTACACTACTATTTTCAATTTTATGTTCATGAATTGATGCATTCCCCATTTGGCATATTACAAGGGGAAAAGGTTCTGAAGAGTGATTACAGGGTGGTAGGAACTATGATCTGCGATATGTGATGTTGCAATACAACAATCGGAAAAAAAAGGAGCGGTAAGGCTTAAGGTAAAAGTAAAAAGGTACGACAAGAGATTGCGATGGGTGATGTTGCAAAGGAGTATGGTAATATCACAATCAGGGTTCAGAGGAAGAAAGTATTAACGCAAAGAAAATGGAATGAGCGAATTGTGATATGAAAAATGCGAAATATGATTTTGGGAAGGTGATGCGCAATGTGATTGTGATATTTCTCAATAGAGGTTTAGGAGCGCTAAATGTTAACTAAAAGGGAAAAAGGTTTTGGCGTACGATTGCGATGTAGCAGAGTTGCGCTAAGTTGTAAAGGAAGACTAATCACTGTGATTTTTGGTCAGCGAAGTACAGTAAGTATTTTTAAAAGAAAAGGGATCGAGTCCAATGTTTTTCAAATATTTTTGTTAGAAAGGAAGGAGGGAAATGAGGGCGTAAAAAAAATGCTCAGGAATATTGAAATCAGAGATGGAAAATGAAGTGGGAAGGCGCCACTAAAATTCTCTTGGGTTTTAACAATACGTCCTACAATCAACCCTGTCAATTTATGCATGAAATACATATGAAATGCCTGATAAAAATAATGGAAGAAAGACTGAAACTATTATTTCACTCTAATCTAATCTCAAAAGCAATGAATCATAAACATAAAGTATTTTTGGTCTACAGGAAGGTATACCCTCCTCGAGCTCTATCAGAGATGAGAGGGGAAGGTTGCCTCACAGTTTTATGGAGTTCATCAACTATTCTACATCACAGATAAGCAGGTTAAATATACAACAACAAACTAGAACAACATTGAAAATATCATAAACAAAACTAGCTAAATGACAGAAAGGAAAGAATGAAAACAACAAAGAAGCTGAGGCACATGGGTTGGGCCATAACCCACAAGCCCAACTCTCTAGAATTAAATCAGTAAAATGGATTTTTTCTACTCATTGCATTAAAAATGAAATCTTATTACATCCCAAAAGTCTTAAACAACAAAAGCCTAATATCTTGCAGAAAAAGTTCTGAATGGAATCGAATCCCTTGGAATTGACTAACATTGACTAACTCTTCCTAGCTCTAGCTCTGCTCTATTTATTCTAGAGGGAAGCTACCAACATCTCCCTAAAAATAGGTAGTGAGTCCACTTGACTGCAAGTGAAGTATGGCTTGAGTGCACTTGGTCTTGAGTTGCTTGCCTACCTCTGGAATTCGAATAGTTGGAGGGGATCTCATGAGAATCATTTGGCTTCCTTTGAGGGTGTTAAACCCCATTTGATCTCTCCAAGCTTTTGTAATATTCCCAATTAGCCAAGCTAATTGGAATATTATATTTTTCCTTGTTTTGTTTTTCATTTCATGTTGATGAATAAAATGTAAAGGAGGACATGTAAAACTCCTGAAAATAAGAAAATAAATCAATGCCCAATGTGAACATGGTTAAATCTGGGCCATTTTATAAAACACACTTGAGTGTGAAAGAGCCTGATCACTTGACCAAGTCAACCATGACCATATCCACAACGCAGTCTAGATGCATTGAACCTCCTTGAGGAACAACGCAGTTCTAGATGGAGGTTCTACATGTGAAAGGGGCTAAACTAATGAAGTGGTTTATGGTTTTACAAGACTCCAATATTATAAAAGGAAGAGGAGAGCAGCATGAAGGGGTTGTTGAAGATATTATTTTCTAAAGGTATTGTCTGTTGAGACATCCCTCATTGGGGGTTTTCCTGTTTAGGAATCCCACCTCCTTCCTTGAGCAGCTCTTGGAGGAGCATCGTTTGTCTTGTCCACTATCAGGCTTGGGCCAAGCTTCACCTTACACCTACAACACTGATCCTGTTGAGGGTTCGGTTGTTCTTGTGAGTTTCAGCAAGTGGAATTACTAGATCTGCTCAGATCTAGATGATATTAGTGTGTCTTCTCAGTGAGTGTATCTTTTAACCTCCTGGAAGAGTGCATTAGATGATTGAGCTTGAGATCCAGACCTTGGCATCAGGCCAAATCATTCTTAGAGCCTACAACATATTTTCTCTCTCTGGACTACATTATTTGCAAAGAAGAAGTTGCAGGGTGTTTTGTCTACATTTTGAAGGAGAGATCTCCAGTGTTAGGATTCTTCCTCTCACTGTGGTGATCCATGGATTGGATATCCAATCCATGTATTTTTAAGATCTGATATATTTTTCTGTTATATGATTCAGTAATTCCTGAATATTTTTGCAGATCTCAGATCTACTCTCTGTGCTTCATGATTTGCACAAAACCCCAAGGGGAATGTATAGATGAGATCTTCTTGTACACAGATCTATATTAGGTCTATATTTTATGTGCATATCTGTTCTAGATCTAAGTTATATTATATTTCTACTTCAGCCCCAATAAAATAACACTGTTGAGTTTATGCAGAATTTTTCTATGGCTATAGCACCTTATTTATGAGGATTTTCCCTGTATAGTGTCATTCTTTCTCTTGTACAATGTATGGGCTATAATGTAAATCTGAGTTGCTATTACACATCTAATATTTGAACCTCCATATCAACCTATTTCTTTGCTTCAGTGGATCTGCATTATTTTCTGTAGCAGTATTTGCACATAGCTTCAACCCTTCTCTTTGGGTGATTTTCAGCTAGACTAGGTTGTGGGAGATCTGTTTAACCCACCTAGTTCGATTTTTTTTTTCTCTCCTTTTGGATTAAGATCTTAGATGAGATTATCTAAGGGATCCAGGAGCTTTAAACTCATTTCGATGCACTGAATTCTCAAGAGTGCGTTATTTTAGCAGGCTTGCTGTGCAATCCCAATTTTGGGATATTACAGTGGTATCAAAGAAAAATATTTGGCTCAGCCTATGAGCTTCAAGAATTATGGAGTCCTCTCATGGGGAGGAGGATATATGCAAGAAAAACCAGAACAAACCCTTGTTTTCAAGAGAAAAGAGGTTCACACAACTTTTAACTCAAGCTCTGCAAGGTATCAGAAAAGACATCAAAGAAATGAGGAGGGAAGAGCAGGAAGATCCCTCAACAAGATCTACAAGATCTATACATGAGGAAAATTATAAATCCTCATCTCATGGATATGTGCACTCAGCCATATCACCAAATATTCAACGTTTTGTTAGTGATTTCTTCATAAAGAGGAAGAAAGGAGGTGTGCCCAAGAAGGGGACTCTTGGAGAGTATTTGCGGGAATATGAAGCCCAATATAAGGAGTTCAAAGATAACTTGAACTTCCAAGGGTTCTACAAGATTAAGGAAGACATAAGCACAAAAGGGGAGAAGCATGGTGTAGGTAGATTCTCTCTATCTATTTTTGATGGATCACCTAAATGTCCAGTTAGGGTTTGGGTGGAGGAGCTAGGCAACTTTGTGCAACAACATCAAGTTTCATAAACTAAAGCCATCAAAGTAGCAGCGCTGCATTTTGAAGGTAAGGCATATTGAGTCTTTTTCCTTAAGGAATGCAAATACACCTACTTATGAAAATTTTATTGAAAGATTAGTAGAAATTTTTGATGAAACTTCATTTGTAACATCTTCTATTGAGACTATCAAACCATATCAAACAAATATTTTGCATGAGTTGGAAGGATCCATAGATCCAACTCCATTTCTAAAATCCATGGAAGAGGGGGTAAGCTTGTTTGATACCTTGCCAAGGGCAAGATATCCATTTGATGAAGGGCTTTCTTCTCAAGAGGAAGGAATGAAGATTCCTCCTTCAATAGAAGACTAAGATCTGAAGTCTCTTATTGATGATGAGGCAACTGCAACTATTGAAGAGGAGGAAGGGAAGGCAGGAGATGATAACATAGTCACAGCAAGAGCACCTCAAGCACCTCTTGATTGGAGGGAAACTAAAGTTTTCTCTCAACTATGGGCAGCATTTTCATACTTGGCTAAGGAATGAGCCTTGGGAGAAGCTAGCACAACGCAGAGAATCTCTCATGAAATCAGAAGAGAGGAAAGAAATTTCTTGAAAGGGGCATTGTTATCTCCCACTCAGTTATCTGCATTGAGGAAGGAGAAATCAGAAGTATATGATGGCATGAGCATGAGGACACATGGCAACTCCATATCTTTGGGGCAGCCCATGGTATCTTCATTCACAAAGGAGATACCTAAACATGGCAAGAGGCTGTTAACACTCTTGCATGCATGGGCCAAATTAAGTAAGTATTGGAAAACAAGGACTTTCCAAGGGGAAGTTGATTTCCATCTGCTTCAATCTTATCTTGAGCAAGATCAGCTGCAAATGTGGCAAAAAAGGGAAGATTATGATGCTCCAACATGTGATTTTGACATCAAGCATGTCAAAGAGGAGAGCCATGATATGACAGGGGCATCATTTCAGACCTCTACAACATTTTCATTTTTGGGGAGCCTAGATCCTTATTTGGATTCCCAATTCATGATGGAATACTCCAAGGACCTTTTCACATGTGAAGTTCTTGATGGGAAGGTAATGGATGGGACGTATAAGGTAGTTGAGGGAGTCATTTATTTCCATGAACATATCTATTTTCCTAGAGAATCCAAGCTCAAGGAGAAACTGCTAAATGAAACCTATGATATCTTGCTTCCAAACCCACTGGTTTCATTAGAGCATATCACACTATCTTAGGTGGATTCATGTGGGAAGGTTTCAAGGAAGAGGTGCACTCTCATATGAAGGAGTGCATGGATTATTTGTTGGATAAGGAGGAACATAGCTCTTGGGAAGAGCCATCATTCACACCTCTTTACTCATTGAGTGTGAGAAGGGACTCATCCATGAGTCATCTCACTAATGTAAAACAAGTATATGGAGGAACTTGTCTTTCTGAATATTATGATGTATCTCCTATATGCTTATATTTTTCTAACACTCATTTGCAGGACATTACTCCAAGAGGGTGCATTATTTATGATGGATTTCATGGGCCACTCAAGGCCATGGACTATGTTGATGCAGGTCATCCCTTGGAGGCTCTTGGGAAGTTATTATATCCTTCATGGTGTGATTCTCTTACACCAACTATGACACACCTTCTCCAAGCATTCAAGAAGGATGGGGCAACAAAAAAGTGTTGGGGGAGGCACTTTTCATCTCCTAATCTATGGCAGTTAAGGGTAAAACAACGCTGGTTGCACATGAGGAAACATCTTCCTTCTCATTTATCATACATGGCAGCTACCATGATTCTAATCATGATTCCATATGTGTGAAATGTTCTTACTCTTGGGAACGTGGTTGGAGGAGTGGCACATTGGTGGGATGTGTCCTTGGGGAGAGGAGTCTCCCACTCTTTTTGCACTACATGCTTCAAAGGTAGCATGAGATATTATATGACCACTATGGTAGACCACTTGTTTCTTTTTAAGGTGAGTCATATGTTTTTTCGGGACATGCCTCTCCTATGTATTGGGGAGGAGTTTTTCTATGGGTTGCCAAGCTGGGATGTGATCCACTTCATTTTGATGATAGCATGGAGGTGGGAGTCTTTCATGGATGATGAAATCCCCCATGATTTTCATCACTTCTACCTTGAGGAGGCCCCAGATCAGCAAGAAGGTTTCCACATAATCCTTCCATTCTTTCATGAGGGAGTCCATTGGGTTTATTCACCAAGGGCCCACTTGCACACTTGGGAGGAACCATTGAGAGATGAAATTATTGCAGAAATTATAAAGCAATGGTGGAGACTATTGGATGAGGAGGCCACAAGAGAAGGAGGGGAGATTTTGCAGCACTCACCTTATCAGTTGCTTGGGGACAAGCAACATCTTGGAGGGGAGGACTGTAATATTCCCAATTAGCCAAGCTAATGGGAATATTCTATTTTTCCTTGTTTTGTTTTGCATTTCATGTTGATGAATAAAATGTAAAGGAGGACAAGTAAAACTCCTGAAAATAAAAAAATAAATCAATGCCCAATGTGAACATGGTTAAATCTAGGCCATTTTATAAAACACACTTGAGTGTGAAAGAGGTTGATCACTTGACCAAGTCAACCATGACCATATCCACAGTGAATTCTAGATGCATTGAACCTCCTGAGGCATATCGCAGTTCTAGATGGAGGTTCTACATGTGAAAGGGGCTAAACTAATGAAGTGGTTTAGGTTTTGACAAGACTCAAATCTTATAAAAGGAAGAGGAGAGCAGCATGAAGGGGTTGTTGAAGATATTTTCTGCTGAGACATCCGTCATTGGGGGTTTTCCTGTTTAGGAATCCCACCTCCTTCCTTGAGCAGCTCTTGGAGGAGCATCGTTTGTCTTGTCCACTATTAGGCTTGGGCCAAGATTCACCTTACACCTACAACACTAATCCTGTTGAGGGTTGGGTTGTCCTTGTGAGTTGCAGCTAGTGGAATTACTAGATCTTCTCAAATCTAGATGATATTAGTGCCTCTTCTTAGTGAGTGTGTTTTTTAACCTCCTGGAAGAGTGCATTAGCTGATTGAGATATAAATCCAAACCTTGGCATCAGGCCAAATAATTACCAAATCCTATAATGCAGTTTCTCTCCCTGGACTGCGTTATTTGCAAAGGATAATTTGCAAGGTGTTTTGTCTGCATTTTAGAGGAGAGATCTCTGGTGTTAGGATTCTTCCTCTCACTGTGGTGATCCATGGATTAGCCATACAATCCATGTATGTTTCAGATATGATCTGCTGTTATGTTATGTGATTCTGTAATTCCTGAATATTTTTGCAGATTTTCAACTCTAGATCTCAGATCTACTCTCTGTGCTTCATGATTTGCACAAAACCCAAAGGGGAATGTATAGATGAGCTCTTCTTGTACACAGATCTGTATTTGATCTATCTTTTATGTACAAATATGCTCTAGATCTAATTTATATTATACTACTTCTTTAGCCATAATAAAATAACGTTGTTGAGTTTATGCAGACTTTTTTTATGGCTGTAGCACCTCATTTCTGAGGATTTTCCCTGTATAGTCTCATTCTTTCTCTTGTACAATGTATGGGATGTAATGTAAATATGATTTTATGTTATTCATCTGATCTTTGAACCTCCATATCATCCTATTTCTTTGGTTCATTGGATCTATGTTATTTTCTGTAGCTATCTTTGCACATAGCTACAACCCTTCTCTTTTGGTGATTTTCAACTAGACTAGGTTGTGGGAGATATGCTTAACCCACATATTTTGATTTGTTTTTTCTGTCCCTTTGGGTTTAGATCTTAGATGAGCTGATCTAAGGGATCCAGGAGCTACAAACTCATTTTAATGCACTAAATTCTCAGAAGTGCATTATTTTAGCAGGCTTGTTGTGCAATCCCAATTTTGGGATATTACATATTTCTCCCTAATTTCCTAATATTATTCACTCTTGATCTTCCAGTGGTAGGGAGAAATTCCCTAAATTATCTTCTTCTCCAAATCTGCATAATCTGGCAAATATTCTCACAATATTCTACAAAAATAACCAATATTAGGCACAAATATGCAATTACCTTTAAACCTTCCTAAGAAAATATTAAAGCATAAGAAAACATTACTAAGTGTAGAAGGAGAGATTTAATATATCTTTTCATGTGCATAAGGAAGGTGTATGGGCTTAAGAAAGGTTAGACGGGCCTTATTTTATGTCCAATTTAGAGGCCCATCACCAGGCAAGGTCAAAGAGATCTCCCTTAGGGCAGCATGCTCCCCAGAAGAAGTAGCCTCGTAAACCTCCCTATTACAAGAATACAGAGATATATTTTTGTGGTATTAATCGGAGATGTTAGGCCTATGACCCATGATTGTGGAACATCATATTTACACATGTCCTAATGCCATCCCGGTCTGCCAAAAACAACGTCAATTACACCCATCCAAGGCTGAAGTAATCAAGCAGGAGATAGGTAAACTTGACAAAACTGGGTTTATCTACCCAATTTATTACATGTCCTGGGTTTCCAAACCTATACCCGTCATGAAAAAACAGGGCTCAATTCGCATTTGTACTGATTTCCATGAGCTAAAAAAAGCCTATCCCAAGGATAATTACCCCACTCTATTCACTGACCAAGTCATTGATGCTTCCACTAGTCACGAGGCCTTGTCCTTTATGGATGGGCTCTCAGGGTATAATCAAATTCAAATTCGACACACGGGTCAGTACAAAATCACATTCACCACACAATGGTGGGCCAAAAATAACCGACACATAGGAATTATGTGCAGAGCCTCCATGAGGTGAGAAAATTTCTATTGAATCTGGTCGCTGGTGAACCACTCACCCTAGTGAAGGAGTTGGCCTGACTTGAAAACTTGATATAGTTGGATCCTTTTTTGGCGAGTGTTCTTGATTTGTATGTCCATGATTTTATTAGTTGTGTCTTTTTCTGTGAAATCTTGATTTAACTCTATTGGTGTGAGTTGTTCTCCAATGTGAGATGTGTCTAGAAATGGTGGAAAGTAGGGCCGAAGGAGGTCGATTTTGAACACTGGGTGCAGATGAAGGAATGGTGGAATTCTGAGCTCAAAATAATTCTACCCTACCTCCTTGTTGATGATGTATGGCCCATATCAGAGTAGGTGAAGCTTGCGGTGGGGCCCAGTGAGGCGCTCCTTTCGTAAATGTAGCCAAAATTTTCTGCCCAAATGGAACTTGTGAGGAACCCGATGATGATCACGTTGTTGCTTGGTCTTATCATTGGCTCTGTCCAGTATTTCATGGACCTATTGGTGGATCTGTTGAATATGCTCAATGAATTTGTTCGCCTTGTCAAATTTGCACTGGACATATGATTAACTATCCTATAGCTACAAATGGTATGTCCACATCAATGGGATATATATATAGTGGTTTCAAATCCCAAGCCCATATGAAAGGGGTTGTGACCAATTGAGTTGTGGATAGCCCGATTATATTTTTTGGACATAGGGTAGGTTTGCATCCCATGTGTAGATGTTATGATTTCTACATGCACATAACGTGTACAATAATCCTGTTGACAACCTCTGTTTGTGATGTGCACCATCATTGGGCATAATTGTGCAAGTTAATTGTCAACGTTTTAGCCTTATTAATCTCTTCTCACATTTAATTACATTTTTGTCATATGTTTCTTAGTGTAGATGGTGTTTAAGTCTTGTCATACTTCGAATGCCTAACATGGTTTAAATGCAGGATAATCACAAAGATATTCCATTTTTGTTGAAGATTGTGAAATCAAAGCTTGGAGTAGATAGCAAGGAGAGATTATAGGAGGGTTTTCCACCTCCTCAACTCCTAAAGGCAGCCAAGGGATCCTTGAGATTCCCTCCAACAACTCGAAATCAAAGGCATCGAATCAAGGGAAGATCAAGTGCACCAAAGCTCCACTTCTCTTGCATTCAAAGGGGAAACATCACCTACTTTTTAGGGAGTTGTTGGTAGCTACCCTTTAGGTTAAAAAGAGCAGAGAAAGAGATCATTAGGATTCGAATTTTGGAGGAAGCTTGTATACTCTTAGCTCTTGTGATAGACTTTTGAGACTTTCATGGTTATGTAATGAGACTATTTCTGCAATAAAATGAGTATTCATTTTGTCCTTCACTGATTTAGTTTCAAAGAGTTGATCTTGTGGGTTTGGGCCCAATCCATTGGCCTTAGTCTCTCTCTCTTCATAGGCATGGCCCGCTCGATTCTGCCACAGGCTGAAAGAGGCAAAACTCGAGGCAACATCAAACCAAGCTCAGCCTCGTAGCTAGCCCTACGAGGACAGGAGAGGGCTCTCTCCGGGCCAACTCGGTGAAAGGTGTCCAATGGGATCTGAGATGACCGATAAGAAAAAAACTGATCTTAGGCTAGTAAACTGATAGAAAAGGGTTTTTTGATAAATGTTGGGTTTCTGGGCTGTGTGAGGCAAAGAACAGCTTGAACAGAGAAATGTAATCAAAAACACAGATTGTCTCCTGAGGCAAGGTAGGCAGGAAAATTTTAACATCAAATTGAGATTAAATGGAATGGCAAGACTGCTGAGGAGCCGACAAGGGCATAGAGGATGAATCCTTGTCGAACAGAAGAAAACATTAAATATGAACAAACTTAAAGGCAGAGCATACCAAATATGAATTCTACCTTAACACTTCATTTGTTCAATTGGAAATGATCATGAAATGACATGAACACATAACAGGCTACATATGAAACAAAAGAAGACACAAATGTTAAATTTCAAGCCACAGGAATCTCAGAAGCCAGCGCTGGGTATTTTCATTAAAATCTCTGTCTAAGACTGTACAAATAAACTCTAATTTTCTCCTACACTAGCTCTCAGAAATCTCTCCCCCTTACAAAATGATTTTCAATACATTAAATAAATGCTGCTAAGGGAAAAAACAAATCGACCCCAAGACCAGGGATTTGTTTTATTATTATTAATAAATAAACCTAAAAAGAAACAATTAGCGCTCAGAAGATGGAATAGCGCTCCTTCTACTCGAATCTGTTGAATCTGATGAAGAGGTGGCATTACAGGTGTCAATCCCATTACTAAGCATAAGCAATTGCATCTTGGAATGCCACTTTGCACTGCTCCCGAATGTTCTGGAAATGCGTTGGCCTCTTTCCCGGTTTTAAAGGAGAATTTCCATACTCTAAAAAATTTCAACTCTATGTCAGTTATACGAGCTCTTTGTCTTAAAACAGAATGAACTGCTTGGGTGATAGTATAAGTACACCTCTGGGACGCCCAAACTGCACATTGATAAGGGTTCTGCCAGGTAGAAAAAGAATCCACACAGATAAAGCCTGAGGAATGAAGCGAATGGGCGAAGAGGAGTGAAGGCGATTAGAATTGCGCCAATGCCCACAATCCATGAGACCTTCTGAACAAATTCGTTCCACAAATCGAACACATGTTTTTTTTTTTATGCCACAACAGAAAACATATCAATAATTTCCTCATGCAATGCTTATTTCCCAATATCAATACAACCATGACAAAAATCTTCTGAGCAAAGGTTAAAACATGTTTGCAGGCAGCTGAAGACGAATTAAAACGAAACTGGGCGCTCAAATGAAATTTCTGGGTGCTGTTGTTCTGTGGGTCGCTCGACCTCCAAGTGGGTCGCTCACCTTCTGCGTGGGTCGCTCGGCCCAGGTGGGTCGCTCGAGCCCCAAAACTCTGAGCTAAAAGCGAGAAAGCTTATGTTTCACTGTTCTTTCCAGATTCGCCCAGTGACTCTTAGCTTCAACTCCTTCCTATCTCCACCTGAAAAGAACAATGCCATGTTTCTCTGAATAATTAACCCATCATGGCTCTCACGCACTTTCGATGACTGTCTCGGATGCTTCTTGGAACTCCTTGCCAGATCATTTTTCTTCCATTGGCCCCAACTTCAAGGCTATAGCTGAAATTCTTTGCTTCATTGTCATCTCCCATAAAACATAGAAAAGCCATATATACCGGCGCCATACCTAATTGAAAGGCTTCAAAATGAAGACAAAAATACTGTCCAAAACAGTGGAAGACTGTCAACATCCAGGTGGCATTTTCAACTTCACGTGGATTGGATTTTACATAGCGGTGATTAAAAGTACAACCTGTGTGCATGTCAACTTTGTGATCATCCCTTAGATGTGCCACAAGAAACTGAATATCACCAGTGACAGAACATTCCGATCCTGCATAGGGGCAGTCGTATGGTCTGACAGAGCGTAGGGCCTCGTGTTTAAGTTTTCTATAGCTACAGAAAGATGCCGCTTTCTACCTGTTTCAGACCCCTGGAATCTCATCTTGTAATCACGTCTTTTAACATTGAACCCAAGTGGCTTCACGCTCTCCTCCATCTTTGTGATGATTTCTGTAGCTGGGTGCTTAGATGTAAACCTTGCTTCCCTAGTAGCACTCTATTTTTTCTCAAACAGACCAGATAGATTTAGCCCCTTGGACAATGAAATGATATCAAATGCAATCACAAGAGAAGGTCTGACCCCCTTCAATTCCTTCTGTTCCATTACAAGGTGTTCAACAGAGTCACTAAATACAGCATCGATATCATCAAGACTGGTATCTCTTTCTTCTTCAAATTTGACTGGATTGTAGCCTTTCTTAAACCAAGAACTTTCTAATATCTGAGGAATTGTAATCCGATATTTAGGATTCGGCTCAAGTATTCTCAGAATCAGTTTCCAAGCTCCTGGAGAAAACTATTTCGGGCAAGTGAAATCTGCTCTGTATATCTTCTTATAAAGGGCTATGATGTTGGGTTCATCAAATGGTAAATAGCCGGCCATGAGGACAAACATAATGACTCCACAAGACCACAGATCATCTTTAGCACCATCATATCCCTTGTCCACAATGACCTCTGGGGCAACATAGTTGGGGGTTCCACAAGTAGTATGCAACAGTCCATCTTCCTTCATTTGCTGTGAAAGTGCACTTAGACCAAAATCAGAGATCTTCATATTTCCTTTTGAATCCAAAAGAAGGTTCTCCGACTTAAGATCTATATGGTAAACTCCTTTGCTATGACAATAATCAACTGCATTTATAAGTTGCTGAAAATATTTTCTGACATCATCTTCCTTTAATTTCCCATGTTGAGCAATTTGAGCCTGTTGACCCTATGTCAATCCACCCTGTGCTATTTCTTTTGTTTGGATAGCATCAATCTCCTTTTTCAAATTAGCAACCTTTCCATTCCGCTTGATAATTTTATCTTGAGTTTTACTTTGCTTCTCAGTGAACTGACCTTTGTATGTTTGCCATGTCATTGCCCACAACCCAGATCTCCAATACAACAGCTGCAGCTGACTCTAGAATTTTATCATGGTGTAAGGATATTTTAATGTGAAGGCTACTACAATAGGATAACCTTCATGAAGAAGTTGCACTAACTAGACTGGAATTTAATAACTCGAGAGGGCCCAGTATCCTGTGTAGTATCTGAGATTTTGGCAGCCTTTTGGCACTTTTGACATTGAAACTCTGTTTTACAATTTCCTTCTCTGATTGTTGATGATGTATTTTGTCACTCTTTTGCAGGGATCGGAGCTGAGCTGCTGCCATTTGAAGAGCTGGAGAATTTGCAGCATTACATATTCTAAAAAACACATTTAATGAATTCTTCTTCAAAACAGGGTTTTGAAGAAGAATCAATTTCACATTGATAACATTCCTGAAACAAACACCTACTGAATCTTCCTCTGGCCTACCTCTGAAAACTAAACCCTGAACCGCAGAATTACTCTTTAATGTCTGAAAATAAGGAGAACTGAACCTTGTTGAATTTGATTGCAGCAGTCTGACAAGACGGA